>JASDQU010106152.1:177524-197619 GCA_032191745.1 Picea mariana
ATGCATTTTTAAAACTAAGACATACTTATCCTATGCCCCTAACGATTTCTCATTTCTAGCTAAAAGAATACCAAATCTTGTTGACACAGAAGATCATTACACTTTATACTTTGACATAAGTGGATGTTGGATATAATTTCCAATATATATGAAACTTTCCAAAAATATCAAGTTGTTGTCACAATTGTTATGAGACGTTGGATGAAATTTGAAGGGATGTTATTCCCTAGAATTCCTTTTCATTAAAGATTGTGAAATCTTCATAAGGGTGGGAATTCATTTTTCATATCTGGATGTGATTACCTTGTTATCGAGCCAATAAATTAAAACATGAGGAAAAAAATAGAAATTTTTTTTATAACCCAAAATTTGTTCAGCCGTACCATGTAACGTACCTAGCCTCCAACTACGCATCATTACATGAAAAATACATATTAAAATTAAGATATTCTCCTTAATTAAATTCTCGTATCTTACCAACCACATATCACATACACATTTGACCAATTGATTGATACCACCATTCTAAATGCATCTAACAACACATATTAATACATGAATACAACTACTCAAGCAAACTACCAACAACAACATTCATATAACTGATTTACACAATGACATAACATAATAAATTAACATAAAAACTTGTCTATTAATAATTAACCAACTGGATGCATATGAAGGATGAACCTCTCATCCATAGGTGTTGTTGTTCATATTATCTAAACATCACGCCACCCCCAAGATGAGGCTATGAGTCGAAAAGGAGATTCATCCCACTGGTTGTCCACTCTCCACACACAACAACCCCAAAATCTAGTAACTACTCCCACAATAGTTTCAATCCTCCAACTCTTTCTTTTCCCCACAACCTACAGTACCCAAGTAATGTACCCCCTTCACTGATCAAAGTCCCTCGGGATATACAATTTGTTTATCAAGGCTCTCAGTGCACTCGGTTGTCCAAGAAATCTTAGCTGGGGACCTTTAGGAACTCTCAACTTCCCAAGGAGTTATCACAGTAGCCTTTACCACGCTCTTCAGTAACTTCCTCAACAAGAGAATGTACTACATGCTTACAATCCATTTTATAGGTACACATGCCTCATTTATAGCATAACACATATCATAACAATGGCTTCCTTCAAGCACAACAGGGTTGATTCTCTTCCTATCACACCCCTCTCCTCTTGCTACCAAAAAACTACCTATAAAAACCATCTTCCTTCTCTACTTGAATTTCATCTCCTTCCTTGATTGATTGAGTCACACTCTTCTCGAGGATGATTTTACTTCATCCCGTGCTCTCCAATAACTATGGGATGTGACAACTCATAGCCACCCTCTTGCATGAGTTTAATGATTGGCTTAAGGAAAAATCAACAACAAAATAGAAGGTTATACAAAATGATAATAATTTAAGGAATGTGGGTTAGATTAATACCCATGAATAATTTTCCCCTTGGACCCTCTCTCTTATGGAATCATATCCCCCCCATCGCTTGTCATCTCTTTCGTATCACAACTAGCAATTATTAGTTTTATTAATTATTTCAATGTTCATGATATGCAATTCGACCCCTAGACACATTAAATCAATATGGGATTTTCTCCCCAACACATTGAATCACCAACTTAATTCACATTTCTACAATTACATTATAATTTGTGGGGATTAAAACTAGGGATGTTGCATTTCGTTCCCCCTTATTTTTTCATTGTCCTCATTGCGCAACATCTACATGTGTAATTTCATTTTACAATTTCGGCTCCCTGGCCATTAATCACCATATAGGCTCGCTATCCCAATATCACATAGGAATTCCATCCTAAGACAAATTATATAGGCACTTTAACCCCCAATACCACAAACACATAGGATCTTCGGCCCCCAAAAAATAGATACAAAGGCACCCTGGCCTGAAATATATACATAAGCCACTGAAATTCTTCTACAACTATCTCAATTTCCACCAACTCCCTTTCTCTTGACATTCCCAACCCAAGGAATGTATCATTTATTTATCAGGGCTTACCCAAGGCATGCACCATTTGTTTATTAGGTTTGACCCAAGGAATATGCCCCCTTCACTACTCTTAGTCCGTTAGGCTACACTATTCGTTTATTAGGGTCTCTCTAGCACAGGTCACTGGGAATCTCACTATTGGGATCTCAAGGGACTCGATACTAGGAAGAACTACCAGGAAATAACCAACAACAACCTTGTTTCCATTGTGCAACTCACACAGAAGTTCCCTCTTTAGTCATGACAAATTGGTTCTTCGATAGTACAATTCATACATGATTTCATTCTTCAGGCATGACAACTTGGTTCTTCTGCAAGCCTGACAGCTTTCTTCTTCTTGTTGTCCTCAATCTCTAGGTGCATACATCCCTTTCATTGATATACAATTCCTCAGGAAATCCATTATTTTCCAAGGTGTTCTCATGCAAACAAGTGCTAACTTGTTTCTATACTTCCACTAGCAATCTACAAATTGTGGAAATAATCCCATCTGCATCATATGCATATAGTCAATATGAGACATCATCATACATTATAAAATTTGAAATGTTTTTTACAATATAAAATTTCCCAAATATGAGTTTTTCTTCTCCTAGTTGTTTGGCACTTGCAACATTATATATCATTATTCTGTATGGGCTTACATCCATGAAATATCCAAGACCATTTCCCTTGCAATTTTCTGAAATTTTCATGCATCCAAACAAATTGTTACCGTATCATAACAATTTCCAATTATTAATTTCCCAAATTTGTTTATACAGAAAGATAAATATTCCCACGCGTGAGATTTCTTCTAATTATGTTTGGCTCTTTTTTTCGAAGATATCAATATTCCCTATGGATTTACATTATTTCCATATACAATACTATTCTACCTACAATGTCCTCGACTTTCTTCCATCCAAACAATTTGTTAGTATCTCGTGCATAATATTTTCATTCAATCCATGAATTGATTTTCATACTTGATTAATCTAAAAAATTCCATCACTTCAAACTATTATTCATGTAAAAAAAAATGGAATTCAACAATCAATCATATTATGTAGAATGAAATCATCATTCATTATACATGCATTATCAACATACCAATCTTTTTATAATTCAATCAAACTTTACTAATAATAAAACCATTGTGCCAATAATCATGGCGATATATACACAATGCATCCCTACATTGACTCTGGAATACCATATGTTTATGTCATGTATTCCACCATGTGCGTTGGATGGGATGGCCCATGACTCAATACATCATCCAAACTCTTCCTCACAACCCATCTGATCCTTTGGATACGTTTCTCTTCAACCCATACACAATACTTGAAACATCATCCCTTACTATTATTTACTGTAGAAAAAAAGGTTGCAGTTCAAACGTCAGTTACATAGGGAAAAATCATTGTGCAATTGGATGGCGCTATATCCTTTCCATATCCAATCTCATCATGGCCTCACACATGGAAATATATAATGGAATTCATTCTTATACTAGGATTAATGTCTCTTGAATTAACTTGATTACGATCTTATAACCAACATAACGCAATATGCAATTAAATTTCCCATAAATGAATTTAAGTAACAAATAATATTTGCACCCCCGGATGGGGTGCTCTCTTGACATGACATCTCCTTTTAAGATTGCCTCCACCTGGCCACCTCCTCATCCACCTGGCATACGACCTCGACCATGTCCCTACCCCGATTACCTCTGGCCTTTACATTACCTGCCAACACCCTCCTTCTTGCATTTGGGAATCGATGTTCACTCACTCGGGGAGATCTACAACTCATGTGCCTTCATGAAGCAGTGAAAATTCTCCTTCCCGTCGCTTCATCTCACACCCTGGATCCCACTTCTTCTAGACATGATGGGGTATCCAAAACCTCATTTCCTTGTTAGCATTACTGAGCACCAATTTTCCAGAGCTCTCCCATCCCTCCATCCAGCCTTTGAGCTATGGTGTGACCTCCTGTGGATTCTAGCCAGGCTTCGGGGTTCGCTCCTCACCATGCCACGACATCGAGGCAAGCCAAACTGGGGAGCAGCTTCGTACTTGGCTCGTGGAAGAATACCACCTGCCTCAGAGGCTCAGGATGAACCGACCACTCCTCATGCAGTGCTCCCATAAGCTTTCCCAGCAGACCCTTCCCCGGAGGCTCTCCTGGCAATCCCCAACCCTTGAAGCTATTCCAACATTCCCTCCCCTTGGTGCAACCCAACCCCTCGATGAAACTCCTCCCTTGGCACCCTTCCTCATGCCTGACCTAAACCAGTTACCCTATGACCAGACAGCTTGCGAACAACCACTTTGCGACCTCTCCCCTCTCTTGAACCCCTACGGATGTAGGGTCGAATGGTTCGATTTGTATGGTAACTCACTTCGCTTTGTGCCTCCACCTCCGTCCCTCCCTCCACATCCCTCTTACTCGCCCTACCCCCCTTGCCCCCCTCTCACCACCCCTCATCCCACCTCCCCTCTAAGATCCTCCTCCTCCTCCTCCTCACTCCACAACCACCCCAAATTCTCCTATGCTAAGTGCGTGGACAGAAAAAAACCTTGGGAGGCTATCAATTTGATGAAAAAAGACCTGGAGGTTATCAAATTGATGAAAAAATACTTGGAGGAGATTAAAGTGACAATACTCGATGCACAACAGAGGGAAACCAACCGTTGGAGAAGAGTGGATGCCCTGATGATGTTTATGGAGGATCTTCAACAAGCCATGGCAGAACATGGGAAAGGAAAAGCACTGATGAAGCAGGTTTTCGCAGGACTGCATCTTGGTCCATGTTTTTAGAGTCGTTAATGTGTTTTCTTGGTTTTTTTGTAAATATCTATGCACCTCGGCCTTGTGTGGCCTAGTAGTCTAGCTAATTTTTAGTGGTATGACTCTAGTGATGGTGGTATCCCATATGGTCATCGAAGCCATGCTATTTTTTGGAAAATTGGCCAAACTAGATTTTGGACATCTGGCGCAGTGGTTTCCCTTTTAGGCAATATGACCACGTGGCTAGTAGCACCACAGGCATCTGTAATTTTTTGAAAGAAATCAATACAATGCTCTAACTTACAAAAAAAAAACCAAATAATATTTGCATGCTCACGGCTTCATTCCTTTACATCAATTCAAATATTGATATTAGACTGAGGGAATTCTTACCTCCATTCCGCTTAACATTTATACATCATAACAACCCCAAATGCATACCTTCATGGTTGTTATGCACCTCGGCCCTGCGTGGCCTAGTAGTCTAGATAATTTTCAATGGTATGACTCTGGTGATGGTGGTCTCCCATCTGGGCACCGAAGCCATGCTATTTTTTGGACAATTGGCCAAACTAGCTTTTGGACATCTGGCATAGTGATTTCCCTTCTGGGCATTGTGACCATGTGGCTAGTATCACCACAGACATATGTAATTTTTTGAAAGGAATCAATACTATGCTCTAACTTACAAAGAAAAAAAACAAATAATATTTGCATGCTCATGGCCTCGTTCATTTACATCAATTAAAACATTGATATTAGACTAAGGGAATTCATACCTCCATTCTGCTTAACATCTATACATCATAACAACCCCAAATTCATACCTGCATGGTTGTTATGCACCTCGACCTTGTGTGGCCTAGTAGTCTAGCTAATTTTCAGTGGTATGACTCTGGTGATGGTGGTCTCCCATCTAGGCACCGAAGCCATGCTACTTTTTGGACAATTGTCCAAACTAGATTTTGGACATCTGGCACAGTGGTTTCCCTTCTGGGCACTGTGACCACGTGGCTAGTAGCACCACAAACATCTGTAATTTTTTGAAAGGAATCAATACAATGCTATAACTTACAAAAAAAAACCAAATAATATTTTCATTCTCACAGCCTCATTCCTTTACATCAATTCAAATATTGATATTAGACTAAGGGAATTCTTACCTCCATTCCACTTAACATTTATACATCATAACAACCCCAAATGCATATCTGCATGGTTGTTATCAATTTACTTGATGCTACATGATCCTTTGACATTTGTAGAAGCTTGTCGGCTCCCTTAGCTAATTCTATTGGTCAACACTCTTACCATCCTCATTTGTCTTCATATGGATGGATACCATAAGCAACCATATCATCATTCCATAATCATTATTTTCCTAGATACACAATCCAACATTAGTTTTATTCAAATATCATAGTATCATTATTTCATATATATATCAACAGACTACTCTTAGTCTATACTCATGCTATCAACATGTTCAGACATGTCCACACAAAAAAATGCACATCAATATGCACCAAGGATTTGTATTTCATGCCTATTTCATGCACATGCATTCTATCTTTATTATATGCATCATGCATCAATTCTATCATGCACTCCAATGCATATATATTTCATATTTAATTAATTATTTAGCTTTGTTTTTGTAGATGGTTGTCCTTGAATTTATCTATAACTATGCTTCCCCATGCATTGTTATTTTTATCAATTGTGCACCACTAGCCCCTATTCTAGACCTCTTAGTCAGTCCCCCACTTGGTCATTCCACATTTCCAGCCACTACCACTAGTGTTGTCATCTCACAACTACTTCTTTTATGCAAAGAATCATGTCCCAACATCTTTTGGCTAAATTCTTGATATTCATAATGTTGTAAAATGCACTATTCCAGTTGAACATTAGCTTTGGAATATAATTATCCACTCTCTATTTCCTCGACCAAACTGGTCTTGAAATACCATTATCATTTATTAGAATTTCAACATTAAGAAATGTTTTATGTTATGTTCTCTTTCTAATACTCCTTGCCATCCATGGATTTGCCCAATTTTAGATATGTCTCTTCACTTCATTGAGTAATTCACTGTGAAGCACTGATTGGCCACTCAATACCACTCTTCTCCAATTGGAATGCTACACTCCCCCATTCTCACTTGTACCCTACTTTTGTTGCGCACTCTGGTAATAGAGACAATTTTATTGCCTTGGTTACTTTTAGACAAAAGTTGTTAGATCATATATAAAAATTCCTTATTCCTTCATTCCCATGCTTTCACATAGATATGATTGATCCAGCCATGAATCACACCTCATCTCACGATATCATTTCTCCTTCTCTTGTAGCAAGATTTTTATCCTTCATTATATTTATACTTTCAAGTCTATGGAGTTCTTCTTAACTCCATGTGCATCCAATAACATTTCTCACTTATTGGTTTTATGATTTATGTGAGAATCTCTATTAAATTTACCTTGTAAACCATTTGGTCTCTATAGTATCTGAATGCTAATATTCCCATGTTCTTCCTTAGACCTTTCTCAACCTTGCATCACTTGATCTGCAGTACTTCACTTCCCTTTGCATCTCTTTCATGCTTCAACCAACTGTACAAGATTGACCTACTTCCCTATCATATGGGTCCTCAAATTAATCTATAATATACCCACACAATGATCAATTGTGGAATCTTATCCTCTTTCTATAAATCCCTTTCACGCAATACTCTTTGCATATTTCTCTTCTACTTTTTAACAATGCTCCTTTAGTAAGCTCAACCTCTCTTTATTTGTCAAAATATTTCACTTCAAGTGTGCCTCTAGGATTATGCATAGGTATATTTTGAGCATCTACATTATTCCTTACACAACATTCACCTTTGGAACCCACCTCTACATCTAGGAAGGTTTCTCCAAACTTTGACACTATTTGGAAAAATCTTCACAATGAGTAATTACATGGTTCTTGGAATCTAATTCCACTTTCCGTTGCTTCACATTCAAAGAAATTATAAAATATTTCCCGTGTTTCCATTAATTTGATATTTAATCCTATGCTTGAATTTATCTGATTATACCTCTAATTCTGCACTATGTGTTTAGAAACCATTTTTATTAGAATTATGCATAGTACATACATTTTGTCAATCAATGCTACATGTCATTATTATCCCCATTTATGAAGAACACAATGCACCAAATAAAAAATATTATTCCTTAGATGCATTACTCTTTGAAACATCTCTCCAGTGACAATACTAATGCCTCAATCTGAGTTTTGAGTGAAAAGATACAACATCTAGATATTGCAATTCTCCACTCATTTACTACTACAAAAACTCTTTATTAATTTATGGAAACATGTTGGCACCCAAATCAAATTTCAGGGTGGGGGAATGTCGGGGGGGGTTATTTTACTTCTCAATACCTTTCCAATGACTATTTGTTTTCTCAATTCCGAGCTCCGAGATGAAAGTTATGGTCTAGAGACATTTAGGTTGGTTTACCCAATTTATCATTGTATGCTACATGTGTCATATTTCTCTACCTGCACATTTTTACATACTCAGATCCTAAATATGGCTCCATGGTTGTTTTATATGGTTCATAATCTTTTCATAGACTACTCATGTGCCCCAAATGGACATCTAAGCAAGGCATTATGTTGTCTAGAAGTAATCTGGTGCCAAACTTTTACCCTTTTAGTTTTGGATGTAACTTTCTCATACAAGCTCTTTTTTGTGAAAATATTAGGTCATTGAAAATATATCATCGAGGTATTTCATTTTACTTGCTATTTAGGGCCTCAAAATTTCCCCACGAGTTAATGACCTTCAAATTATGAAAAATTATAAAATTTTCATTTAAAACTAATTGTTTTTATGTTCTAACAACGTTTTAAATCTTAGGCGTTGATCTAAAATCACGTGGAATATGAGACATTGATCCATGCTCCATCAACCATAAGTGATCAATTCTTTCCTTTAGATGCACACAACATTTATCCCAAAATTTCAACTTGACCATCGACCGTCGACCTATTCTCTTGACAATCGACTCACAACACCATATTAAACAAGCTGACTCGACCATTAGACATCAACGATTTTCATTGGCACATGGAACTCCTCACAAATTTGATCAATTTCCAATCATCAGCCCATCGACCGTTGCAAAGACACCCAGATGTTGAAGTGTCATGACACATCATCCTAAGGTGTCAACTTGGATGATGTTGCAAGACACATGGATTCTTATTTCGCATGATACATCATCCTAAGGTGTCAACTTTGTTTATGTGGCATGACACATGGATGTTAATGCCACATGACATGTGGGTGTTGATGTGACATGACACATAATCACCCTCTTTCCTTCATAATCGATCGGTTTCTTCTCTTCGATGACCTGAACAATTCGCTAAATCGAATGATGCTTGACCATTGGCCCATTGGCCATCAACGATTTTTTTTAGTGACTAAAACATTTCACCGAATTTGGTCAATGCTAGACCATCGACCCATCGACCATCGATGATTTTTGTTGCTCAACTCCAACACTTTGCTATATTTTTTCAACCCAACTGTCAGTCGTCAAAAATTTTCCTTCGCCAACTTCAATAATTAGAAAATTTTCAATCATTCTCCAATCAATGTTGGTCATTAATCTCCCTTTGAAAAATAATCTCGGTTGTTGATTTACCAAACCTCATCCAACTCTATCAATGCATGATGATCAACCATATACCATTCGAGATTTATTTTGTTCAAATGAAACTTTTTGCCTCGTAGGCTGACCCAACCATTGGTCATCGATCGCTTCTCTTGGAAATTTTCAAACACTTAGAAAATTTCGACAAAAACCCAAGTGAATCTAGGTAATTGATTTCTCACTCAAGATGGTCTTGGTCATCGATTCTTCTCCAACCTATCAATGACTGAAATGAATATAGATTGTTTATCTAATCCATTTTCACAACCACCTAAATGAACCTCGACTGTTGATTTACTCAACCTTTCAAATGGCTGAAATCTTATGATTTTTTTTTAAATATGCCATGACGAATCTCAATAATTGATTGCAATATCAAACAAAATATCGACCGTCGATTCATTAAATATGTCCAAATTCTAAAGGAAACCATTAAAACTCGAATATCAACCTTCCAAATCAAATTTAACTCAAAAAATTTGCAAATCGACTCCATTAAACCTCTAAAAAAAATTAGATTCATTTAAATTCAACTTTTTTTCCTACGAATTTGGGGATTTCTCTCTTATCTTTCACTATTTTTCCCCAAATTTGTCACAAAAAAAACAATAACAATGAATTTGTCAAACTTCACATTGGTTCTTGGCCCATAAAAGCATGGTGTCTGAACCAAAAGATATGATACCATATTTTTATGTACTTGGCCTCCAGCTGAGCATCATTATGTGTCAACTACACATTAAAATTAAGATTTTCTTCTTAATTAAATTCTTGTAGCTTACCAGCCATAGGTCACACACACATTTGACGATTTTACTTATGCCATAGTTGTAAATGCATATAAAAACATATAATAATACATGAATGAAATTACTCAAGCAAACAACCAACAACAATATTCATATAAACAATTTACACAATGGCATAAGAAAAAAACATAAACACTTATCTATTAATAATTAACCAATTAGATGCATACAAAGGATGAAAATCCCAACCATAGGTGTTGTTGTTCATGTTCTCTCAATAGCAGGCCACCCCTAAGATGAGGATGTGAGTCCACAAGAAGATACAACCCAGTGGTTGTCTACTCTCCATACATAACAGCCTCAAAACCCGGGCTTTACTCCCACAATAGTTCCAATCCTATAGCTCTCTCTTTTCCTCACAACCTGCACTACCCAAGGAATGTACCTCCTTCACTATTGAGAGACTTGCAGGATGTACCATTCATTTATCAAGGATCGTATTTCACTTGGTTGGATAGGAACTCTTAGATGGGCATTGTTGATGCAAAAAAGCACAACGTAGGGCACCTGAATGTAAATTGGTTGCAATGCCTTATTATTTATGTATAATTAATAATATACTAGATAGGTGGGACCCTGTGTGTGAATATGAAGGAAGGATGAGGTTTTTTCTTGCTCATGACCTGGTTGCAAAATGAATGCTACAATTATTGTCTCTAAATCAATCTTCGAAAAAACTGAGCAAACGACAAATTTTATAGGTGATGTGATTAAAAACAAAATGATGTTGTTTTGATGATTATCACAAGTTTTATTCTATTGCACTCAATTTAAATGGATATCTAAACTACATGGTTAAAGTAGTAGATGATAATGGTATTGTGGATTTGTTGTTAAAAGGGTTACATGCCATTGTTTAAAGTTTCAAGTTCAAAATTTGGGACATGGTCTCCCTAGCAAGTGTTGACATATATTATATCGGTGCTCAAAAGTTGGCACACACATTAAGTTTGGAAACATAGGAAAGTGGTGGTATATCCAACTTGCATCGAATTGTTATGGAATTAGTGGTTTATGCGTTGTATGGCTAGTTCGCTCGTACTGTATATGGTTGAAGGAGTAAATGTGGATACGACGTGCAGTAATTGTATGTTGCTCTAACCTACCTCGAGGGTCGCCACACTTACTATTTTGCATTTGGTCATTTTTGTTGGATTTTGTTGCCTCTGGTTTTCTCATTCATGGAAGAAGTGTCTAGACTTTATCAATTTTCCTTGAAATTTTTGCATCCCGGTATGAGGGTTCTTGTTGCTCCATCCATGAATTATTTCCCTATTCATTATTTAAATCAAACGTTTCCTCTTGTATTTTCTTACTGTCTGTTCTTTTCCAATGTTTATGGTGCATGGGTCTTTCGATTGTGTATTGGATGAATTTGGTCTCTATGGTATATGCAAGAAAATTCATAGTTGAACAATGTGTGAATGTTTCTTGCTGTTGATGTAACTACGGTTTCTTTGTTCCTTTACTTGTGAGGAAGCTTTTGGGGAAGTATTTCGGGTCTTCCTCGTCTATGGATTTTTTTTGTTTCTTTCATTTATGATACAAAATGGTGTCAATTCTCATGGCCTTTGGATTATATTTAGACTTTGCCTATATGGCTATCATGGATATTTTTCTTGCATCCTTCATAAAGGGTATGTGAATAAGACTATGGAAACTTATGGTGGTAATAAGACTATTGAAACATTCTTTTGGCTAAACCTCGAAGTGTTTTCCTACTTCCTCTCCCATACCTCATTGTTGTAGATGAATGGTATCTTAAACCCTACATTTGAATAATTATAAAAGGGTGGCTAAACCACATTTCAATAGGGGCATTGTTCACATCTCCTTTGTCATGAGGTTTTTGTCGATTTGTTAATTAAGATTTAATACTAAGTACACTTATTTTTAAAACACGGTCTGTTGTTGGTAGTATTGAGGTGATGACAACGTTGTAAGAATCGTGTTTAGAGATATGACCTGTTCTATTAGTGTGCTTGAGGTGGTCGATTTTTACATGGATAGAATACCTCTTTGGATGAATTATATATGTGTTGAATGATTTCTGCAAACATAAATAAAAGTGAGTTCTGAAAGTTTGGTTTTGTGAATTCTCAGTTCCTTTTGGGTCAAGTTTGAGAAACTCGGTAGTGGTTAAAAGAATACTGGTGGTAACGATTTGGACCCAATCTGTCCATACTTCGACTGTTAGTATTGGTTGTTTAGATACTGTGTCTTCTTGACTCTATTGTGTGCAAGTTGTGTTATCATTGTTGAATGTTTCTTGGACAGTAATTTATAAAATGAATTATGTGAAATGTAATTTAAAAATACAAAGCGAACAGTAGTGGAGTTGAGTACCAGTTTTGGAATTTTGAAAGAGAGTATTGGATTTTGATTTCAAAACAAGAAAGTCTTTGGTATTTTGGTTGTTATGGTGAGGGTATTATTTTTTTTTGGAAAATGATAGAACATTAACCATTGGAGTCTCTTCCATTATACCATCTTACACACATCACACTCCCCTCATTATCCCACTTACACTTTTTACACTCTGTGTTCTATTATTGCTCATTTTTAAGGAAAAGTTTGTATGAAAATAAAAGAAATGGAGATGGAGGTTAATTAATGATTGGTGTTTTGAGAGATAGTTATATACACATTTTGATTGTTTGAATAGTATCCATGTATGTTTCCCCCTCCCTGCTACCATTTTATGCACACTCTGAACCCCTCATATTCCCAATGACCCTATCAATACCTGTTCATGTGGAAATTGATTAATGGAATTTTTATGGATGAATTGCATGTGTTATGTGGTAAATAATAGAGCCAAATATTTATTTTATTTAAGTGGATTTTCATGTATGGATTATTACGAAATTTTCATGACTCATTGAATATTTTGTTCAGGATGATTTTTTTCAGTAGGGGTAGTAATGGTAGAGGTGACAAAGGAAGGTGAAATTTGTAGAGGGGTCACAAAAGACCTCGATTCTCTATACATTTTGATGTTGACCCCCAAGAATTGAACCATCATTTCCAAGATGGTTTTTTCAACCTATTAGGAAAAGGAATCTTCCAACCCCAACAACAAATACCTACCTTCCAAGAATATCAAAATATTCCTAGCATTCCAGTCCCTCCTCATGTGTCAATGTGACCAGAACTTCCTGCCTACAATGGTTGGGAGGAGATTTTCCACCAGCTTGTTCACCACCATGACACATAAAATATCAATCAAATAAAGAGACATAGGAGAGGAATAAAAGGAGAGATACAACCATAAGGTTTTCTCTATACCAGTGAGATACTTTTAACTTTCATTGATTTTGAGTTTACAAGATTAATCCTTTTGATGGAAGCAGGGTCTTATTGAAGGAAACAAGATTCAAAAATTGAATCACATATTTCAATAGCTTGTTTTAAAGGTTTATGATTTGTCTTTGATAATCTGTGTATTTTTTTTTTGTGCATGAATTGAGTTTAATGGATGATAAAGAATATCTTGTAGAGTCAAGTGACAACAGTTTGTGGCAAGATGATACAGATATTTATCTTTGTTTTTCTTTTGGATTGTCAAAGTCTTTTTGTATGGTTCCCATCGAAGGATTTTAATTTTGATTTTGGTCCCTACCTTCGTAGGGGATTTTAGAGAGAAATTGGTTTTTGTATCTTAGAATGAAATAAATGAAAAATCAGATTACTGTTTCATTATCACACATGTGTTTTAATTATTTTATTCATTCTTTTTCTTTTATCTCCATATATACATTTGTATAATTTCTGTACACATTTATGCAACTTTGTTCAAGCTTATTTCTTTTTCATTAAAATATACAACATATAAAAATCATCCTTGGTCCTTTGTAATTAATACTTGTGGATTAAGTGATTGTTTTGTAGGCTATAAACCCTGGGTGACATTCCCATATATCTTGTCTGATCCCAACAAGATCTGAAAATGATTGAGTAAGGTTTTCCATACCTTTTCCTCAACATTTGTTTGGTGACCATACTTGGGAGATATTCCATATACCTATGGTTGATTGTATTCATGATTATCTTTAAATTTTTTTGTTTTATTCAAATACTCCTTGACTGATTTTTTCCATGACAACACCTCTCACAAGACAACCCAATATTGGAAATGGTATTAAAGGCCAAACTGTCATTTCCGTAACCTTGTTGAACACTATTTTATAAAATGCTAGTACTCGAGCTCAACTTGAATTCTCTTGGGAAGTAATTGAAAGAGATATAAGTATTTGTGAATGTTGGGAAGCTAGGAAAAGGCAGCCCAAAAATCAACAGTAAGTTATCTTTTTATAAATCCTTGGTTTTTCTTTTCATGTCCTCAAATCCTCACATCTCTCTCAAAGAAGAGGATTTTCCCTTGAAGCTACTCCTATTTTTGAAATAGGAAGAAGGAAATTCATTCTACCAACTCAAGAAACTTCTCTAAGGATAAATGTTTCATATTATTCTAGTTCACCTTCATCACCTATACCTATTACCTTCAATATGACATCTGCAGGTAGTGGTAGTGTAACCGAAGGTGCCTCCTCCTCCCAATCTTCTGCTTCATTAGTAATTGGTATTATATACAACCATCAAATCCCTGTCCAATCCACTACCAATCCTACTAAAGTGACAAATAAATATGGACTTTTCTAGTTCGAAGAAGATGCTACGACAACTCCATGGAACATGTCTTCTCCTTTGAATCTGGCACACACTACTCACCCATTACCGAAGTTTAAGGAACATCTTCCTAAGTTCTCGGGGAATAATATTGTTTCTACAAATGAACACTTAGTATCATTTTCCAATGATTTTCATAACATCCGGGCCAATGTTAAAGATACATGCATGCACTTATTCATTAATTCCTTTGAAGGGAAAGCTGGGATTGATTTTTTTGATCTCCCTCCTAAAATTCTTTCCACATTGGAAGAATTGGTTTATTGGTTCAAGTCCACTTATGGACAGTCCAAAATTTTGGTAGAGAAGTTAAGGGAGTACAACAATATTTCCTATAAGGATGGTGAAACCATTAATTCCTTTAACTTGCACTTCACCCAACTATACAATCAAATTCATGAATTAATTCACCCCATTATCGTCATGGGATCAAAGAAAAGGATGTAGACAATCTCAGTTCTACTCGTCACACTTGTCTAGAATATGGAGAGAAACTTGAAAGAACAGGTCTCCGAAAAGGGGAATCGATCCAACAAACAAATATGTCTAACCTCCTGTAGCTTGTCCAGGATATGAACAATAAGATTATAGCCTACAAATGAAAGGTAAGTGTTTCTTTTCCCACCCCTGTCACATATTCTTCTTCGTCAACGCATTTTAGGAATACTAATGAAAATACCTTTCATCCAAATTCCATTATGTCTCGTAGTTGGTGTAACTTATGTGAAGAAAATCATGAAGAAAGTACCTACAAAGTTAAGAAAAATGTTAGAGATATGATATTTGGAAAAAGGCTTGACACCACGATTGTGGTTCTATATTGCGTCAAACCTGAGGATGTTATGATAATCAATACCAGGAATAAATCCTACACCACCAAGGGAAAATATTAACCTCCTCGTGATTCTCCTTCCCCAAGCTATTCTTCTCAGAGCACTGATACAAAAACTGTCAGAGTTCCAAAAAGTCAAGAAATGTCTTCCCCTCTTCCCTCTTCTAAATACAACATCCTTAACCAATTGGCTAATATCAAGGTTGATGCTACCCTTTTGGACATGGTTGTCGTCCCTAAACAAAAAAAGCATCTCAAGAATTTTATGGAAGGTAAAGTTTCTACTATAGCCAATATTTTCGAAGAGTCAAAAGAAGAGGATTCAAATGTAAATAAAACAGGGGTAAATAACTTTAGGAACCCTATAAAGAATCCCCCTTTTTATATTTCTGTAAAAATTATGGATAAAATAGCTCATTTTTGCCTAATTGATGGCGAGTCTAGTCCAAGTGTAATGTCAAAAATTATAATGGAAGATCTTGGCTTATCATGCACTAATGATAATTCCAGAAGCATGCTCTCTTATAATAGTCTGCAACGGTCAACTATAGGTGAAATCAAAGAAGTAACCTTAGTTCTATGTGCGCATCCTGAAATAAGAACAACCCTCAACATCTAGGTAATTGATATGCGAGTAATAAATTATTCAATTATTTTAGGAAGAGTCTGGAAAGATTTAACGAGTGGATAAATTTCGCTTGATAGAACAAATCTGTCTTTCCCTAGGAACATAAAGAACATTGTAGTCCTAAGGGAAGTTGTTATGAAAATCAAGGAGAAATAAAATAAAACAAATGTAAAAATAAAACATAGAAGATACACAATACAATAGAGACACAGATATACATGGTTCACCTAGTGTGGGCTACATCCACCAAAGAAATTGACAGGTCCTTCCCTTATTATTATCCAACAAATGAAGGGATACAACCTAAAGCACACTCGTTGTAACTTCCTCTTCTTTCTCTCACAGTATCCTCACTCAGAATACAATATTTGCAATGATACATAGCCACAATATGTTTCCCTCATAAAAGAGGGTTTCCTTCCAGGAAAAAAAAATGTAACATAACTTCTACCGTTAGATCCACGACCTTATAATGAATGGTCCAGATTTAATATTAAATTAAAATATACATTTACAAGGAGATTTTTCTTTCGGGGGCTTTGCCCCGAAACCCCCACCGAGGAACGCTGTCCTCTGAACCCCCTTCAGGGCCCCACTTTCCCCTGGACCCCCCAACCGGGGGGATATCTCCCCTGGACCTCGTAGGGGGGGTAACCCCCCTTGCACTCCCCCGCATGGAGGAGTGTACATTATTTTGGGTTATAAAGTATTCATGGGGTATAAAAACAACTAGAAACAAATACCTCTAAATCATGAAGATAATTACGGTCCACAACGAACATAAGGAATAATTTCACCATACATAGAGAGTGTTCCCCAATCTAATGTAAATTATCCTGAGGAATATTTGGGAGTATACTCTATCTTTGCTGATGAGGGTGACAATATCCTTGAACCAATTGATTTTGACGATAACATGTGCAACATGCATTTCAATGGTTCATGTTCAAATGAAGGTAATGGAGCCGACATTATTCTATAATCCCCTATAGGTAAAACTCACAATTTTTCTTATAGGTTAGAATTTTCCCACACAAACAACGTTACTGAGTTTGAGGCCTTATTGTAAGGCATAAAAAATGCATATAACCTTGGTTGCAGCCACCTTACAGTCATTGGTGATTCCAAACTTGTTGTGAACCTGGTACGTAAGATTTATTCACCTTGAAAAAATCTTCTTAAACTTTATACCCAAGTTGTTTCGATGCTCATTTAAAACATGTTATCTTTTAACATAATTCATGTTAAGCGGGAACTCAATTTAATGGTTGATATGTTAGCGGTGTTTTCAACATTCCCTACCTGACAAATCTTTCCCCAAAGACCTGATTGTATGTTTCAATTGTTATATCGTCCTCATATCCCTGATAATGTGGAATCATGGTAGGTATTCCCAAGTGATGAAGGAATTTGCGCTTTCATACAAAATGAACCATTTAGGCCCAAGGAAATCATATCCATTGAAGAGGATAAATTTCCTAAGGGCCTCACTCCTCTTGAAAGTTCATTTTCGTCGAGTGATGTAAGAAAAAAAGATATGCATAAGGAAGAGGAGTTGAAAAGGAAAGTGGGTGATACCATTTCCTTGAATCTTGGGACACCCGAATCTTCAAATATTTTTAAACTAGGTGCCCAATGTTCTGACGAAGAAAAAGAAAAATTCACATAACTACTCCATGAATTTAAATATTTGTTTGCATGGTCATATGAGGATCTTCGTGGTTTTTATCCTTTTATTATACAACATGTCATTCCTATCAAGGAAGGGGTAAAACCATTTAGGAAAAAAAAAAAACCTACTAACCCTGCACTCGAAGCTACTATTAGGAAAGAGTGGGAAAAATTATTGAAGGCTGGTATCATCTTTCCAGTTAAGTATTCTGAATGGGTTTAAAATCTAGTCCCTATTTAGAAAAGAACTGGTTAGATCAGATTATGCATTGATTTCCGCACATTGAATAGAGCGAGTGTTAAAGATCATTTTCCTCTCCCTGATATGGAAATGATTGTACAACAAGTTGCAGGGTCACAAATGATGTCCTTGATGGATTTTATAGCTATAATCAAATAAAAGTAAAAAGCACTGATAGATATAAAACCACTTTTACTACACGATGGGGCACATTTTCTTATGAACTTATTTTTTTTGTCTTGTCTAATGCAGGTGTCAATTTCCAAATAGCTATGAAAATAGATTTTGACGATCTTATCGGTAAAATTATCCAAGTTTATCTCAATGATTTGATTTTATATTTGAAGAATTGGTTGGATCATTTTCGTCATCTTAGAAAATTTTTCTTGCAATGCAGAAAATTTGGAATTTTTTAAATACTTCTAAATCTATTTTTGGTGTCATGAAGGGCAAGGTCCTCGATCATATTTCTTATGATTCAAGAATAAGCATTGACCCTTAAAGGATTGCTGCTATTCTAAATATCTCTTCTCCCACCTTGAAGAAATAGGTCCAAGCTTTTATGGGCATTATCAATTTCATCCATAGGTTTGTTCCAGATTTTGCTCTCATGGTTAAACCAAATCATAATATTATGAAGGAAGATCATTATTTTTCTTGGACATATGACATCGAATATGATTTCCTAGGGATTAAGAAAGCAATCAACTTAGCACTTGTTTTGGCGAAACCGGATTTTGAGAAAGTATTTATTATATATACCAATGCCACCGAGGAAGTAATTTTTGTTATCCTCTTACAAAATGATGATCAAGTCAACAAAAAACATGTAGCATACATGAGCTAGAGTTTATCAGACAATGATATCAAGTACTCTTATATTTAAAAACATGTTTTTTCTCTTGTTAAGGCTATAGAAAAAATTTTCCACATTATTTTGGGCAAGAATACGCATGTAAGAGTCCCTTTGCCTGTTGTCAAGTTTCTTCTCTCACAAACTTTTCTTTCAGGAAAACTTTTACATTGGATTGCCAACATTCAGGAGCATGATTTAACCATCATGACTTCAAAAATGATCAAGGGAAAGATACTTATCCCTTCACTTTGCTCAGCACCCTAACCCAAGTGAAGAACTTGATGATCATGATAATCTCCTTTCATTTTTTTTTTATATTGAGAATTAAAATCCTTCTATAGTTGAACATCCTTAGTATAGAAATATAGTGTATTACTTGCAGCATCAAAAATGCCCAGATAACTTGGAACCTCACTAGAGAAGAATTCTCTGCCTCAAATCATCTAGGTATGTCATTTTGGGAGACCTCTTGTTTAGAAGGTTTGCTTATGGTTTAATACTCCGATGTGTGAATGATGAGGAAGCATATAAATTGTTATAGGAAATGCATGGATTGTCATTTTCTCACATTCACGTTGGTGGCCATTTTTCTACTAAATCTACTACCTTTAAAATTATAAGAAATGGTTACTATTGGCCTTCCATATTTCGAGATTCCTACATATTTGCAAGATCTTGTGAAAAATGCCAAAAAATTGTTGGGAAAGAATGTCTTTCTTCCATGCCTTTACAACCTGTCCTCCCAGATTTCCCTTTCTCTAAATGGAGTCTAGACTTTATTGGTCCTACCAATCCTCCATCTTATGTAGGACATATTTTATTTTGACAGGTACAAACTACTTTAC
>JASDQU010106152.1:197669-211027 GCA_032191745.1 Picea mariana
TTCAAGTTCAAAATTTGGGACATGGTCTCCCTAGCAAGTGTTGACATATATTATATCGGTGCTCAAAAGTTGGCACACACATTAAGTTTGGAAACATAGGAAAGTGGTGGTATATCCAACTTGCATCGAATTGTTATGGAATTAGTGGTTTATGCGTTGTATGGCTAGTTCGCTCATACAGGATATGGTTGAAGGAGTAAATGTGGATACGACGTGCAATAATTGTGTGTTGCTCTAACCTACCTCAAGGGTTGCCACACTTGCTATTTTTCATTTGATCATTTTTGTTGGTTGTTGTTGCCTCTGGTTTTCTCATTCATGGAAGAAGTGTCCAGACTTTATCGATTTTCCTTGGAATTTTTTCATCTAGGTATGAGGGTTCTTGTTGCTCCATCCATGAATTATTTCCCTGCTCATTATTTAAATCAAACATTGCCTCTTGTATTTTCTTACTGTCTGTTATTTTCCAATGTTTATGGTGTATGGGTCTTTTGATTGTGTATTGGATGAAGTTGGTCTCTATGGTATATGCAAGAAAATTGATAGTTGAATGATGTGTGAATGTTTCTTGCTGTTGATGTAACTACGGTTTCTTTGTTCCTTTACTTGTGAGGAAGCTTTTGGGGAAGTATTTCGGGTCTTCCTTGTCTATGGATTTTTTTTGCTTCTTTCATTTATGATACAAAATGGTGTCATTTCTCATGGCCTTTGGATTATATTTAGACTCTACCTATATGGCTATCATGGATATTTTTCTCGCATCCTTCATAAAGGGTATGTGAATAAGACTATGGAAACTTATGGTGGTAATAAGACTATTGAAACATTCTTTTGGATAAACCCTTGAAGAGTTTTCCTGCTTCCTCTCCCATACCTCATTGTTGTAGATGAATGGTATCTTAAACCCTACACTTGAATAATTATAAAAGGGTGGGTAAACCACATTTCAATAGGGGCATTGTTCACATCTCCTTTGTCATGAGGTTTTTGTTGATTTGTTAATTAAGATTTAATACTAAGTCCACTTATTTTTAAAACACGGTCTATTGTTGGTAGTATTGAGGTGATGACAACGTTGTAAGAATGGTGTTTAGAGATATGACCTATCGTGTTAGTGTGCTCGAGGTGGTTGATTTTTATATGGATAGAATACCTCTTTGGATGAATTATATATGTGTTGAATGATTTTTGCAAACATAAATAAAAGTGAGTTCTGAAAGTTTGGTTTTGTGAATTCTCAGTTTCTTTTGGGTCGAGTTTGAGAAACTCGATAGTGGTTAAAAGAATACCGGTGGTAATGATTTGGACACAGTCTGTCCATACTTCGACTATTAGTATTGGTTGTTTAGATACTGTGTCTTCTTGACTCTATTGTGTGCAAGTTGTGTTATCATTGTTGAATGTTTCTTGGACAGTAATTTATAAAATGAATTATGTGAAATGTAATTTCAAAATACAAAGCGAACAGTAGTGGAGTTGAGTACCATTTTTGGATTTTTCAAAGAGAGTATTGGATTTTGATTTCAAAACAAGAAAGTCTTTGGTATTTTGGTTGTTATGGTGAGGGTACTATTTTTTTTGGAAAATGATAGAACATTAACCATTGGAGTCCCTTCCATTATACCATCTTACACACACCACACTCCCCTCATTATCCCACTTACACTTTTTACACTCCGTGTTCTATTATTACTCATTTTTAAGGAAAAGTTTGTATGCAAATAAAAGAAATGGAGATGGAGGTTAATTAATGATTGGTGTTTTGAGAGCTGGTTATATACACATTTTGATTGTTTTTATGATTGTTTGAATAGTATCCATGTATGTTTCCCCCTCCCTGCTACCATTTTATGCACACTATGAACCCCTGATATTCCCAATGACCCTATCAATACCTATTCATGTGGAAATTGATTAATGGAATTTTTATGGATGAATTGCATGTGTTATGTGGTAAATAATAGAGCCAAATATTTATTTTATTTAAGTGGATTTTCATGTATGGATTATTACGAAATTTTCATGACTCATTGAATATTTTGTTTAGGATGATTTTTTTCAGTAGGGGTAGTAATGGTAGAGGTGACAAAGGAAGGAGAAATTTGTAGAGGGGTCACAAAAGACCTCGATTCTCTATACATTTTGATGTTGACTCCCAAGAATTGAACCATCATTTCCAAGATGGTTTCTTCAACCTATTAGGAAACGGAATCTTCCAACCCCAACAACAAATACCTCACTTCCAAGAACATCAAAATATTCCTGGCATTCCAGTCCCTCCTCATGTGTCGATGTGACCAGAACTTCCTGCCTACGATGGTTGGGAGGAGATTGTCCACCAGCTTGTTGTTCACCACCATGACACATAAAATCTCATTCAAATAAAGAGACATAGGAGAGGAATAAAAGGAGAAATACAACCATAAGGTTTTCTCTATACCAGTGAGATACTTTTAACTTTCATTGATTTTGAGTTTACTAGAAAGATTAATCCTCTGGATGGAAGTAGGGTCTTATTGAAGGAAACGAGATTCAAAAACTGAATCACATATTTCAATATCTTGTTTTAAAGGTGTATGATTTTTCTTTGATAGTCTGTGTATTTTTTTTTGTGCATGAATTGAGTTTAATGGATGATAAAGAATATCTTGCAGAGTCAAGTGACAACAGTTTGTGGCAAGATGATATAGATATTTATCTTTGTTTTTCTTCTGGATTGTTAGAGTCTTTTTGTATGGTTCCCATCGAAGGATTTTAATTTTGATTTGGTCCCTACCTTTGCAGGGGATTTTAGAGAGAAATTGGTTTTTGTATCTCAGAATGAAATAAATGAAAAATTAGATTATTGTTTCATTATCACACATGTGTTTTAATTATTTTCTTCATTCTTTTTATTTGATCTCCATATATACATTTGTATAATTTCTGTACACATTTATGCAACTTTTTTCAAGCTTATTTCTTTTTCATTAAAATATACAACATATAAAAATCATCCTTGGTCCTTTGTAATTAATACTTGTGGATTAAGCGATTGTTTTGTAGGCTATAAACCTTGAGTGACATTCCCAACTATCTTGTCTTATCCCAACAAGATCTGAAAAATGATTGAGTAAGGTTTTCCATACCTTTTCCTCAAAATTTGTTTGGCAACCATACTTGGGAGATCTTCCATATATCTATGGTTGATTGTATTCATGATTATCTTTAAACTTTTTTGTTTTATTCAAATACTCCTTGACTGATTTTTTCCATGACAACACCTCTCACAAGACAACCCAATATTGGAAATGGTATTAACGACCAAAATGTCATTTCCGTAACCTTGTTCAACAGTATTTCATAAAATGCTAGTACTCGAGCTCAACTTGAACGCTCTTGGGAAGTAATTGAAAGAGATATAAGTATTTGTGAATGCTGGGAAGCTAGGAAAAGGTAGCCCAAAAATCAGTAGTAAGTTATCTTTTTCTAAATCCTTGGTTTTTATTTTCATGTCCTCAAATCCTCACATCTCTCTCAAAGAAGAGGATTTTCCCTTGAAGCTACTCCTATTTTTGAAATAGGAAGAAGGAAATTCATTCTACCAACTCAAGAAACTACTCTAAGGATAAATGTTTCATATTCTTCTAGTTCACCTTCATCACCTATACCTATTACCTTCAATATGACATCTGCAGGTAGTGGTAGTGTAACCGAAGGTGCCTCCTCCTCCGAACCTTCTGCTTCATTAGTAATTGGTATTATATACAACCATCAGATCCCTATCCAGTCCACTACCAATCCTACTAAAGTGACAAATAAATATGGACTTTTCTAGTTCGAAGAAGATGCTACGACAAATCCATGGAACAAGTCTTCTCCTTTGAATCTGGCACCCACTACTCACCCATTATCGAAGTTTAAGGAACATCTTCCTAAGTTCTTGGGGAATAATATTGTTTCTACAAATGAACACTTAGTATCATTTGCCAATGATTTTCATAACATCCGGGCCAATGATAAAGATACATGCATGCACTTATTCATTAATTCCCTTGAAGGGAAAGTTGGGGCTGATTTTTTTGATCTCCCTCCTAAAATTCTTTCCACATTGGAAGAATTGGTTTATTGGTTCAAGTCCACTTATGGACAGTCCAAAATTTTGGCAGATAAGTTAAGAGAGTACAACAATATTTCCTATAAGGATGGTGAAACCATTAATTCCTTTAACATGCACTTCACCCAACTATACAATCAAATTCATGAATTAATTCACCCTCTTATCGTCATGGGATCAAAGAAAAGGATGTAGACAATCTTGGTTCTACTCGTCACACTTGTCTAGAATATGAAGAGAAACTTGAAAGAACAGGTCTTCGAAAAGGGGAATCGATCGAACAAACAAATATGTCTAACCTCCTACAGCTTGTCCAGGATATGAACAATAGGATTATAGCCTACAAATGAAAGGTAAGTGTTTATTTTCCCACCCCTGTCACATATTCTTCTTCGTCAACGCATTTTAGGAATACTAATGAAAATACCTTTCATCCAAATTCCATTATGTCTTGTAGTTGGTGTAACTTATGTGAAGAAAATCATGAAGAAAGTACCTACAAAGTTAAGAAAAATGTTAGAGATATGATATTTGGAAAAAGGGTTAACACCACGATTGTGGTTCTATATTGGGTCAAACCTGAGGATGTTATGATAATCAATACCAGGAATAAATCCTACACCACCAAGGGAAAATATGAACCTCCTCGTGAACCTCCTCGTGAGTTCCAAAAAGTCAAGGATTGTCTTCCCCTCTTCCCTCTTCTAAATACAACATCCTTAACCAATTGGCTAATATCAAGGTTGATGCTACCCTTTTGGACATGGTTGTCATCCCTGAACCAAAAAAGCATCTCAAGAATTTTATGGAAGGTAAAGTTTCTACTATAGCCAACCTTTTCGAACAGTCAAAAGAAGAGGATTCAAATGTAAATAAAACAGGTGTAAATAACTTTAGGAATCCTATAAAAAATCCCCATTTTTATATTTCTATAAAAATTATGGATAAAATAGCTCATTTTTGCCTAATTGATGGCGAGTCTAGTCCAAGTGTAATGTCAAAAATTATAATGGAAGGTCTTGGCTTATCATGCACTAATGATAATTCCAGAAGCATGATCTCTTATAATAGTCTGTAACAATCAACTATAGGTGAAATCAAAGAAGTAACCTTAGTTCTATGTGCACATTTTGAAATAAGAACAACCCTCAACATCTAGGTAATTGATATGCCAGTAATAAATTATTGAATTATTTTAGGAAGAGTCTGGAAAGATTTAATGGGTGGATAAATTTCGCTTGATGGAACAAATCTGTCTTTCCCTAGGAACATAAAGAACATTATAGTCCTAAGGGAAGCTGTTATAAAAATCATGGAGAAATAAAATAAAACAAATGTAAAAATAAAACACAAAAGATACACAATACAATAGAGACACAGATATACATGGTTCACCCAGTGTGGGCTACGTCCACCAAAGAAATTGACAGGTCCTTCCTTTATTATTATCCAACAAATGAAGGGATACAACCTAAAGAAAACTTGTTGTAACTTCCTCTTGTTTCTCTCACAATATCCTCACTCATAATACAATATTTGCAATGATACATAGCCACAATACATTTCCCTCATAAAAGAGGGTTTCCTTCTAGAAAAAAAAAACCTAACATAACTTCTACCGTCAGATCTGCGACCTTATAATGAATGGTCCAGATTTAATATTAAATTAAAATATACATTTACAAGGAGATTTTTATTTCGGGGGCTTTGCCTCGAAACCCCCATTAGGGAACACTGTCCCCCAAACCCCCATCGGGGCCCCGCTTTCCCCTGAACCCCCCAACCGGGGGGATATCTCCCCTGGACCTCGTAGGGGGGGTAACCCCCCCTGCACTCCCCCGCATGGAGGAGTGTACATTATTCTAGGTTGTAAATTCTTCATGGGGTATAAACACAACTGGAAACAAATACCTCTAAATCATGAAGATAATTAGGGTCCACAACGAACATAAGGAATAATTTCACCATACATAGAGAGTGTTCCCCAATCTAACGTAAATTATCTTGAGGAATATTTGGGAGTATACTCTATCTTTTCTGATGAGAGTGACACTATCCTTGAACCAATTGATTTTGACGATAACATGTGCAACATGCATTTCGATGGTTCATGTTCAAATGAAGGTAATGCAACCGACATTATTCTATAATCCCCTATAGGTAAAACTCACAATTTTTCTTATAGGTTAGAATTTTCCTGCACAAACAACATTACTGAGTTTGAGGCCTTATTGTGAGGCATCGAAAATGCATATAACCTTGGTTGCAGCCACCTTACAGTCATTGGTGATTCCAATCTTGTTGTGAACCTGGTACATAAGATTTATTCACCTAGAAAAAATCCGCTTAAACTTTATACCCAAGTTGTTTCGATGCTCATTTCAAATATGTTATCTTTTAACATCACTCATGTTAAGCGAGAACTCAATTTAATGGCTGATATGTTAGCGGTGTTTTCAACATTCCCTACCCGACAAATCTTTCCCCAAAGACCTGATTGTATGTTTCAATTGTTATATCGTCCTCATATCCCTGATAATGTGGAATCATGGTAGGTATTTTGAAGTGATGAAGGAATTTGCGCTTTCATAGAAAATGAACCATTTAGGCCCAAGGAAATCATATCCATTGAAGAGGATAAATTTCCTAAGGGCCTCACTCCTCTTGAAAGCTCATTTTTGTCGAGTTATGTAAGCAAAAAACAGATGCATAAGGAAGCAGAGTCGAAAAGGAAAGTGGGTGATACCACTTCCTTGAATCTTGGGACACCCGAATCTTCAAATATTTTTAAACTAGATGCCCAATGTTCCGATAAAGAAAAGGAAAAATTCACATAACTACTCCATGAATTTAAAGATTTGTTTGCATGGTCATATGAGGATCTTCGTGGTTTTTATCCTTTTATTATACAACATGTCATTCCTATCAAGGAAGGGGTAAAACCATTTAGGAAAAAAAATAAACCTACTAACCCTGCACTCGAAGATACTATTAGGAAAGAGTTGGAAAAATTATTGAAGGCTGGTATCATCTTTCCAGTTAAGTATTCTGAATGGGTTTCAAATCTAGTCCCCATTTATAAAAGAACTGGTTAGATCAGATTATGCGTTGATTTCCGCACATTGAATAGAGCGAGTGTTAAAGATAATTTTCCTCTCCCTGATATGGAAATGATTGTACAACAAGTTGCAGGGTCACAAATGATGTCCTTGATGGATTTTCTAGCTATAATCAAATCAAAGTAAAAAGGACTGATAGATATAAAAAAACTTTTACTACACGATGGGGCACATTTTCTTATGAACTTATTTCTTTTGTCCTGTCTAATGCAGGTGTCAATTTTCAAATAGCTATGCAAATAGATTTTGACGATCTTATCGGTAAAATTATCCAAGTTTATCTCAATGATTTGATTGTATATTCAAATAATTGGTTGGATCATTTTCGTCATCTTAGAAAATTTCTCTTGCGATGCAAAAAATTTGGAATTTTTTAAATACTTCTAAATCTATTTTTGGTGTCACAAAGGGCAAGGTCCTCGATCATATTTCTTATGATTCAGGAATAAGCATTGACCCTTAAAGGATTGCTGCTATTCTAAATATCTCTTCTCCCACCTTGAAGGAATAGGTCCAATCTTTTATGGGCATTATCAATTTCGTCCATAGGTTTGTTCCAGATTTTGCTCTCATGGTTAAACCAAATCATAATATTATGAAGGAAGATCATTATTTTTCTTGGACAGATGACATCAAATATGATTTCCTAGGGATTAAGAAAGCAATCAACTCGACACCTGTTTTGGCGAAACCGAATTTTGAGAAAATATTTATTATATATACCAATGCCACCGAGAAAGTAGTTTTTGTTATCCTCTTACAAAATGATGATCAAGTCAACAAAAAACATGTAGCATACATGAGCCAGAGTTTATCAGAGAATGATATCAAGTACTCTTATATTTAAAAACATGTTTTTTCTCTTGTTAAGGCTATAGAAAAAATTTGCCACATTATTTTGGGCAAGAATATGCATGTAAGAGTCCCTTTGCCTGCTGTCAAGTTTCTTCTCTCACAAACTTTTCTTTCAGGAAAAATTTTACATTGTCTTGCCAACATTCAGGAGCATGATTTAACCATCATGACTTCAAAAATGATCAAGGGAAAGATACTTATCCCTTCACTTTGCTCAGCACCCTGACCCAAGTGAAGAACTTGATGATCATGATAATCCTCTTTCATCTTTTTTTTTTATATTGAGAATTAAAATCCTTCTATAGTTGAACATCCTTGGTATAGAAATATAGTGTATTACTTGCAGCATAAAAAATGCCCAGATAACTTGGAACCTCACTAGAGAAGAATTCTCTACCTCGAATCATCCAGGTATATCATTTTAGGAGACCTCTTGTTTAGAAGGTTTGTTGATGGTTTAATACTCCGATGTGTGAATGATGAAGAAGCACATAAATTGTTATAGGAAATGCATGGATTGTCATTTTCTCACATTCACGATGGTGGCCATTTTTTTTTCTAAATCTACTACCTTTAAAATTATAAGAAATGGTTACTATTGGCCTTCCATATTTCGAGATTCCTACATATTTGAAAGATCTTGTGAAAAATTCCAATTTTTTTTTGGGAAAGAACATCTTTCTTCCATGTCTTTACAACCTGTCCTCCCAGATTTCCCTTTCTCTAAATGGAGTCTAGACTTTATTGGTCCTACCAATCCTCCATCTTATGCAGGACATGTTTTTATTTTAACAGGTACAAACTACTTTACTATGTGGACTAAGGTTGTCCCTCTTAATCATGCATAGGATGAGCAGGTAATTTCTTTCCTGGAAACAAATATATTTTGCAGATTTGGCATTCCACTAGAGATCATTATGGATAATGGCCCAACCTTGATTTATGCAAAGTTAACTCAATTTCTGGTTAAGTTAGGGGTCAAACATTTCACTTCATCAACTTATTACCCCCAATGAAATGGGAAAGTTGAGTCCACTAACAAAAACTTGGTTAAGGTAATCAAGAATACCATAGAGGATAAACCTCGCTAGTGGCACACACTTCTCACTTATGCTCTTTGGGAAGATCGCACTACCACCAAGGAAATCACATGATGTACTCCCTTCTATCTCACATATGGTCAAGAGGATATTATTCCTACTGATCTGGAGATTTCCTCTTTATGATTGATGTTATGGATTGAAGAATTAAATTCTTCAAATTTTCCCCAAAGGATAAATGCACTGATGGCCCTGGAAGAGAAAATGAATTTGTCCTTAGAGAACATAAAAAGAAGGCAACAAACTGTAAAAAAACTATTTTAACTCACAAGCAAAAGCTGTTGAATTTAATATTGATGAGAAAGTCCTATTATGGGACTCAATGCATGCTGAGAGAGGAAGACACTCGAAGTTCCAAAAACTATGGCCAAGTCCTTTTAAAATCGCTTTCTTCCTAGGTGCAAACTCATACCTTCTAAAGGATTTGGAAGAGCAATTGTTCTCTTACAACATTAATGGTTCCCACTAGAAACATTATGTGGAACTTGTCTGATATTTAATGCTTATTTAAATTGACATATGTATATAGTTTTCTTTGTTTTATTGTTTGCCTTTTATTTTGGTTTGTTGAGTTTTTAATTTCTGTTGTTTTGTTTTCTTAAATTTATCAGAAATAAACTCTATATCAGTTTTTCCATGACAATGTCCTTGTGTAAGTATTGTTGATAAAAAAAATAATAAGATTTACATAGTTTTTATGATGTCCTCCTTTTAGAAACCACTAAAATTGTTATTTTCTTTCATCACTCTTGTAGGATAGTTGATTTTGTCTTCTTCCCTATTTCTTCTATCCCTTTCTTCCCTCCATCCTGAGATTCAAAAGACAATATCATAAACTTTTCAGCTTGAAATTTTAAGAAACATTATAAGTTACATATTAATTGAATGTTATGCATACAGGACCAAACCCACTCATACATACCACTTTCCATGATTTATTCCCAAAATCCCTTAAACCATATATTTCCCCATGTTGCATAACTATTCTCTTCAGTAACAATTTTTGTGTCTATGGTCTGCAAAACCAAACATTCTAAGTTCTTAGTATGTTGGAAACACATTACCCTTTGGAATCGCAAGTTTGTTGACGCCCAAAAGTGCAACATAGTGATGCAAGAGCATCTCTCCAAGCCAGCCAACTAGCTAGCACAAGGCACATTCAATGAAGAAGGAGAGGTGCAGCCCTCTCATTTCAAATTTTGAATTTGAAATTTGTATTAAATGTTTGTAAGGGTGGTAGAGCCAAAGCCATGCCTTTGAGCAGGCTGTAGTTAAAGAAGGTCTTTAATGGTTGTAAGGCTGGATCTAGCTCTGATCTGGACTAGATAGCCCATTCAATGTAAAGTTAATGTAATTGAATAGGGTAGGTAGCTTGGAGGGAAGAGCTCAAAGATCCCCCTCATGTAAAATATCTTGGATCTTATGTTAGTAGTTGGAGAGAGAGAGAGAGAAGAATAGAGAGGAGAGGAGAGCTGAGACTCTATTTGTAATGCCCCCAAGGCTGAGCCCAGTTGTACATCTTGTTACGAAATGATTTGTAAAATTTTTTTATAGGCTGGTGAGCCAAGTTTATATAAGCTGGTGGGCTTATGTGATTGTTAGGTAAGAGAGCCTAAGGGTTGAAGGCCAAGAGCTTGATTTTGTACATATATCAATGTAGAACATTAATAAAATATAAACACCGCCGCGTGAAGACTGACCATGATGAATGAGTGATGTGGGACTAAGATTCCATAGAGTGGGCAAGGGATTAGGGGATGGAAGGTGGGAAGAGGGGCTAAGTGTTGAGCCTAGGGGCTTAAGTCCTTGGGAAAAATATTTTAATATTATTCCAAAAAGACCATGTGAATAATATGTTTTATCCTAAGTTCTTTTTGGAAGGACAAGCAACTTCCAAATGGAAGGAATTCATGCAACTGTATGGGTGACAAGTGTCAACCCAGGTGCATGCAAATAAAATGGATGAGATGAGTCATGTTGGGGGTTCCTCCTCCATTCGAACTGATTGTCTGAGCATGAATCGGTCCGACCTCTGCAAGAGACCTCGTGCATCTTCTGAACCATACATCCCCTGAACCAAAATCCTGTGTTGATTTCTGGAAAAAGATGATGCATCCTCTGTCTGAGAAGATCGAGCTTGTGTGTGGAGTCTCTATCCCAAAGCCATAACCATGAGGCCATCCTGTCATTGTTGAGTCTGTTTGGAAAGCTCGTGTCTATTTTCCCCGTTGGTTGTTGTAGTCACGCAGTGATAGACTGCGTGAGTCTTGTTGGCCTATCATTTTGTACAACACTCTCTCCAGGTGAGAGAGGTGAGTGAAGTTGGAAGAATAGGTTGCTTGGCCTGTGAGCAACTCTCTCCAGGTGAGAGAGTGCATAGAGGAAGGAGAGAACTCCTGGAAGGAACCTTGTAGCTACCATAGAGCTAGGAGACTTCTGGTCTTGTTTGTTGCTGAAACCCAAGGCAAGGGAGGTTAGCAACCGAAGGAATGTCTAGGTGACAGAGAAGGTGTATACTCCTAGGGTGGAACGGGCATGTGGGGAAGGAGAGTCTGTGGGCAATGGGCATAAGTGGTTCCTAGGAGAGAATTCCTTCCTTGTGACTATGTGTTTTCCTTGTAACCTCAGCCTAGCCTAGGATTGCTTTCCTTGGGGGTGGAGCTTAGTTCCAGTTTGAGGGTGACCCACTGTTGAGCTTGATGAGCAGTGTGGTCTAAGGCTGGGAGGTTCGTGGAAGACCTGCACCTGGTTGGTGGAATTACCATCGTTTCAAAGATAAGTACAAATGATGTTTTAATCACTTTTCTGCATGTCTGTGTATTTATATTTATTATGTATTCTATTGTGCATAGAAATTAATGTTAAAGCCATTGATTATTTATAATAGCAGTAATTCTTATGGTTACTTTGAGTTTAAATGTATTTCATTTTCTTAAATGCATGTCTTATATATAAAATTAAGTATGAGATTATTATTCTGCGAAGTAGCGCCTGCCTGGCCCGAAATGGGGGTGTTACAGTTTGGTATCAAAGAGTTACAGTATGAAAGGGTGTTACAGTTCGGTATCAGATTCAAGGTTCCAACGCAGATCCTAGATGGGCCAGATAAGTGGTGTTTGGACCGAGGTTTTGAGAAGAAATTGTGTCTGGAGGACCAATTTAAAACCGTTGAATGTTCTTGATTGTCAAGGAGTTACTTGACCATATTACAAAGCTCAAGAGGTGTAGCGATGTTATGAAACCGTAACCGGGTTGGCATCTGTCCACAGGGAGAGAGGACTTCACACCAGAAGTGTTGGAGCCATAGGATTTGTTTGGGGAAAAAGGGAACCCTCGTGACCGTCAGATCTGGAAAACGTGCGCAAGGTTTAAAAACCCTTTTGAGTTGCATAGGAATGTGGAAATCATGATATGCAAAATTCTGAATTCGTCGGGACCGACCATCGGGGGGGGGCACGTGGTTGTTGGATGATGTTTCGACACCTAGTAAACCAAAGGGGAAGAACCTTGTTTTCGCAAGTCGTGAAATAGTGAAACCCAAAATTCTGAAACGATCTACACTGTAGATCGTAAGAGAGGAACTTGACCATTTGATCAAGTGGAAGAATAGACCGTAATTTCATGATTTCGGCAAATGGAAGTTCAAGAGGTGGATATGCATGAACTCCCGATGCCCAAAACCCTGAAACACTGAAAAGATCTATGCCATAGATCTGAGAGAAGTCTAACCGTTGGATTTCCATAGAATGGACGTGGACACATGGGTGTGTACCACGTGGCAGTGAGTCGAGAAGACAAGCAAGAATGGTGGGACCCGATGACGTCACTGAAGGTGATGTGGACCCTCCTAAACGTACCATGCGCCACCATGGTTAAGGGTGACAGCTGTGCTGTGGGCCTGAAGAGTAAAGTAAATTGGAATTTCAAAATTCAAGAGTTGGAGTGACATGGGGCTGAAAGTCACTGCATCGTGAACTCTCGGGTACCAAAGACCCAAAAAATCAAAGTGTCAAGTCCCAAAATCCCTACCGGGGTTGGCGACAGCTTTGCTGTGGGCTCAAGGGAAGAGAGGTTGGAAGTTCGGGAGTCGGGAGTTGAAGAGGGAAGCGAGTACGAGAACCTTCGGGGAACAAAAATCCCGAAACCTGAAACACCGAAGTTCCGAAATCCTAAAATTTTTTTGGCCAC
>JASDQU010106152.1:211091-221280 GCA_032191745.1 Picea mariana
TGTCTGTGCAGAGTTCAACAAGTGTTAGGACAGTCAAGTATAGAAATGGAAGAGGTGTAGATTACCTCTGAAACAGAGGATGAAAGGGTAGGAAGGGATGTCGACTTGGGAATTGAAGGATCAAACTCTAATGGGAATGCGAGAGAATTGGATAAGGAAGGACATATAATGACAATCATTGAAGGATTGCAAAGAGATGCCTAGGCTCGCCGAGTTGATATATGAAAACTCATGAAAGTCAGGGATAGGTAGGGTGAATTCAACTTAAAGATGTTGAAGAGCCTGGAAAGAATAGAAAGGAAATTGGAAAAGGAGATTGACACAAGCAAAACAGGGAGTTGCAGGACCCCTGAGAGGAAAAAAAGATCAAGGAGTGGTAGCAGACATCATTGTCGCTCCCCAAATCATTTGAGGAGTGAAGCATGCAGTAGTTCAAGCCCGTCCCCTACCAGAAAACATCGAAGATCTGGAGTGGATGAATTGAAGGGAGAGATGAACAACATAAGAAGGAGGAAGATGCCGAAACCTAGTTGCTTGGCATGAGGAAATATTTCCAACTACAGAATTATTCCACTCATGTAAAAGGAAGAATTGCGATGTATCAATTGAAAGGAAAATCATCCATGTGGTGGGATCAGTTTGTGCAGGTGCAACACATCAGAGAAAAAGATATCACTTGGAAGGAGTTCAAGAGGTATTTCTAGAATAAATACCCGACTAAAAGATACCATGACAGAAAGATGAAGGAGTTCTTCGAACTCAATATAGGCAGCATGACCATTGATGAATACGAACGAAGGTTTTTGGAACTGCTGAAGTATGTTCCATTCATCAAAGATGAGGCTGTCAAGATTTAGAGATATGTGAGTCGACTACCACCTTCCATTAGTGACAAGATCCAGTATGATGATCCCAAGACTATGGAAGAAACAATAAGAAGGGAAAAATGCTTGTATGAATAGCAAAGAGAAAGCCCTACTTTTCAGAAGGCTTGGGATGATCAGAAGAAGTTCAGGAAAGAGCAGAGGTTGAAGGGAAACAAGCCTCCATTTTTTAGAAATAGTCCTTAGGGACAACCATCCTGTAGAGAGCCCAGGAAGGCTGAAGTGGGTGAGCAAATGCCAAGACCACCAACTATGGAGTGTTGGGGTTTTAAAGGAAACCATAGCTACATAGACTACCCCCACAGAAAAGATAAAGCGAGAACCATCCACAATGTTCAGCAAGCTGAAACAGTGGAGGATATGGGTAGTTGAATTCCGAGGATCTACGCAGCCCTGGACAACAAGCAAGATGAATTTCAATTGCACGTGATTGAAGTGGAAGGTATGATTAACAACCAACCATTCATTATTTTAATTGATTCAGGGGCTAGCCATAGTTATGTAGATCCTAGGGTGGTGGAGAGTTTGCATTTATCAAGAAGAAAACATGAAAAGTCTTGGTTAGTACAGTTGGCTACAGGAACCAAGAGGAAAGTTGATGAGTTGGTGAAGTCATGTCCTGTGGACATGAAAGAACTGAGCAAGAAGGCTGAATTGAATATTTTGCCTTTAGGCTCTTATGACTATTTAACTAGAATGGACTAGTTGGACCAGCACCATGCCATCCTGGACTATCGTAATAAGAGTTTTACATGCCTGGATGAGGAGGGGAATTAGAAAATAGTCCAAGGGATTCTTAGAGTTGTGGCTGTTAGAGAAATCTCAGCCATGCAGCTGAAGAAGTGTTACAGAAAAGGCTGTCAATTATTCGTAGCCCGTGTGGAGGAAGCATCCAGAGAGGAAGTCTCAAGGATTGGAGACCATGAGGTACTCACAGAGTTCAAGGACATATTTCAGGAGGTACCTGGACTACCTCCAAAGAGAGACATTGACTTTTCTATAAATTTGATGCCTGGATCAGCCCTAGTGTCGAAAGATCCTTATAGAATGAGTACGCCAGAGCTGAAAGAGTTGCAATTGCAACTTGAAGATCTCCTAAAGAAGGGGTACATTTGCCCCAGGTGTCACCTTTGGGTGGCTCGGTCCTGTTTGTGAAGAAGAAGGATGGGACGTTGAGGCTGTGCATTGATTTCTGGTAGTTGAACAAGGTAACTGTCAAGAACAAGTATCCTCTGTCGAGGATTGATGATCTTTTCGATCAGTTGAAGGGTGAAAAAATATTTTTGAAGATAGATCTCAGATCAAGATATCACCAGGTAAGAATAAAGGATGAGGACATCAGCAAGACATCCTTTAGAACAAGGTACAGTCATTATGAGTTCACAGTGGTGACGTTTGGACTGTCAAATGCACCTGTTTTTTTTATGTGCTTGATGAATGGTGTATTCCGGGACTATTTAGACAAGTTTTTCATAGTCTTCCTAGATGACATCTTGGTGTATTCCAAGTCATAGGAAGATCATGAACAACACCTAAGACTAGTGCTGCGAGTGTTGAGAGGACACCAACTATATGCTAAATTGAGCAAATGGTCATTTTACCAAAGGTAGATCCATTACTTGGGGCACATTAGAAGAGATCGTTGTGGATCCTGAAAAGGTTGAGGCCATCTAAGAATGGTCAGTGCCAAGGAATGTGGTAGAAGTCAGATCCTTTATGGGTCTAGTGGGCCATTACAGAAGATTTATAGCAGGGTTCTCAAGGATATCTCATACTATCACTTCCTTGCAAAGGAAGGAGAAAATGTTTCAGTGGACTAAAGAGTGTGAGAACAGTTTCCAGCGATTGAAGTAGCTGTTAACCAGTGCTCCAATCTTGAGGATTGCAGATCCAAATGTGGATTTCATGGTGTGCACAGATGCGTGTAAGGAAGGGTTGGGAGGATTTCTTAGCCAAGATGGATTTGTAATCTGTTATGAGTCCAGGAGGCTGAAAGAGCATGAAAAGAATTATGCCACTCACGATTTGGTGCTGGCAGCAATCATCCACACTCTGAGGAAATGGAGACATTACCTCATGGGAAGGAGATTCGAATTGAGAACAGACCACAACAGTCTGAAATATTTGTTTGATCTGCTGACTTTAAACGTTAGACAAAGTAGGTGGCTTGAGTTTCTGTGCGAATACGACTTTGATATCAAGCATATCAAAGGAAAGGAAAACAAGATGGTTGATGCACTCAACAGAAAGGTGCATGAATTACATGCTACAACCATTAGAATGTACATGAATAATATCAAGGGTATAATTTTGGAAGTTGCAAATGTTGATTTGTAGTACAGAGACTTAGTAGCAAAGCTACAACAGGATGAGAGACCACAGAAAAAGGAAAGTTACACCTTGGAAGTTGATGGATTACTTCTATATAAAAATAGAGTGCATATACCCAATGTCCAAGAATTGAAACTTGTGATTCTAAAATAAATGCATAACGTGACTTATGATGGACACCTTGAATATCAGAAGACTGTGGCAGCAGTCAAAATCCATTACTTTTGGCCGGGTATGAAGAGGGAGATTGCTGAATACATCGATAGATGTATGGAGTGCCAGAAAGTTAAGGTTGAGTATAGGCACCCAGCGAGGTTGCTCCATCCTTTCTCCATTCCTGAGTGGAAGTGGGAAGTGGTGACCATGGATTTTATTACAGGATTTCCCAGAACAAGAAAGAAACATGATTCAATCGTGGTTGCGGTAGACAAGCTTACAAAAGCTGCCCATTTTATTCCACTGAAAACCACTCACAAGGCAACAGATGTTGCTGATATCTTCTTAAAAGAAGTGGCACGCTTGCACAGAATTCCTAAAACGATTGTGTCTAGTAGGGACCCGAAATTCACCTTGAATTTCTGGAAAGGACTGTTCAAAGGATTTAGAATGAATCCGAATTTTAGTACAACATATCATCTCGAGTTTGATGGACAGACAGAGAGGGTGAATAGAGTAATAGAAGACATGCTGAGAATGTATGTGATGGACAAACCATCAAGATGGGAAGACTACCTGCATTTGGGAGAATTTGCCTACAATAATAGGTATCATGCATCATTGAAGATGAGCCCATTTGAAACACTTTATGGAAGAAAGTGCAACACTCCAGTGAGTTGGGATAATCCTGCTGACAGAGCCGTAGTAGGGCCAGAGTTGCTAAAGGAGATGGAGGACCAAATGATAAAAATTAAATAGAATTTGAAAGCTGCCCAGGACAGGCAGAAAATTTATGCGGATAAGAACAATACCCACTGAGAATTCAAAGTGGGTGATCATGTTTTCCTGAAAGTGAAAACTAATAGGAGTTCCCTGAAGCTAGGAAGTTGCACCAAGTTGGCAGCAAGATTTTGTGGGCCATTTTAAATCTTGGAAAGGATTGCGCCAGTTGCATACATGCTTGCATTACCTGCATCTATGACTATACATAATTTGTTTCATGTTTCATTTCTTAAGAAGTATATACCCAATGCTAATCATGTTATCGACTGGAATGTGATTCAGGTCGAACTAGAAGGTGTCCTGCAAGTGCATCCTATGCACATATTGGACAGGAAAATAAAATAGCTACGGAATCAAGCTATAAAGCTTGTAAAGGTCCAGTGGACCTGGTACGGTCCTGAGGACGCAACATGGGAGCATGAACATGTTAAGCGAGTAGAGTACCCACATCTTTTTGAAAATTTTGAAAAGCTTGTAGATGTTGTGTAAAGTTGCACTAAGGATAGTGCATAAATAAGGGGAGGGGGATTGTAATGTCCCCAAGGTCGAGCCCAGTTGTAAATCTTGTTAAAAAATGAGTTTTAAAAATGTTTTATAGGCTGGTGAGCCAAGTTTATATAATATGGTGGGATTATGCGATTGTTAGGCTAGAGAGCCTAAGGGTTGAAGGCCAAGAGCCTGATTTTTTACATATATCAATGTAGAAAATTAATAAAATATAAACATCGCCATGTGTAGACCAACCACGATGAATGAGTGATGGGGGACTAAGCTTCCATAGAGTGGGCAAGGGATTAGGGGCTGGAAGGGGGGAAGAGGGGCTAAGTGTTGAGCCTAGGGGATTAAGTCCTTGGGAATAATATTTTAATATTATTCCAAAAAGATCATGTGAATAATATGTTTTATCCTAAGTTCTTTTTGGAAGGACAAGCAACTTCCAAATGGAAGGAACGCATGCAACTGTATGGGTGACATGTGTCAGCCCAGGCACATGTAAATAAAATGGATGAGATGAGCCATGTTGGGGGTTCCTCCTCCATTCTACCCGGTCGTCTAAGCGTGAATTGATCTGACCTCTGCAAGAGACCTCATGCATCTTCTTAACTGTATATCCCTTGAACCAGAAGCCTGTGTTGATTTCTAGAAAAATTCGATGCATCCTCTGTCTGAGAAAATCGAGCCTGTGTGTGGAGTCTCTATCCCAAATCCATAACTGTGAGGCCATATTGTCATTGTTGAGTCTGTTTGGAAAGCCCATGTCTGTTTTCCCCATTGGTTGTTGTGGTCACGCAGTGCTAGACTGCGTGAGGCTTGTTGGCCTATTTGTACAACACTCTCTCCAAGTGAGAGAGGTGAGTGAAGTTGGAAGAACAGGTTGCTTAGCCTATGAGCTACTCTCTCCAGGTGAGAGAGTGCACAGAGAAAGGAGAGAACTCCTGGAAGGAACCCTGTAGCTGCCACAGAGCTCGAAGACTTCTGGTCTGAACTATTGCTGAAACCCAAGGCAAGGGAGGTTAGCAACCGAAGGACTATCCAGGTGACAGAGAAGGTGTATACTCCTAGGGTGGAATAGGCATGTGGGGAAGGAGAGTCTGTGGGCAGTGGGCATAACTAGTTTCTGGGAGAGAATTCCTTCCTTGTGACTATGTGTTTACCTTGTAACCTCAATCTAGCCTAGGATTCCTTGCCTTGGGGGTGGAGCTTAGTCCCATCTCGGGGGTGACCCACTACTGAGCTTGATGAGTAGTTTGGTCTAAGGCTGGGAGGTTCATGGAAGGCCTGCACCTGGTTGGTGGAATTACCACCGTTTCAAAGATCAATACAGATGATGTTTTAATCACTTTTCTGCATGTCTATGTATTTATATTGATCATGTATTCTACTATGCATACGAATTAATGTTAAATCCATTGATTATTTATAATAGCAGTAATTCTTATGGTTACTCTAATTTTAAATTTATTTCATTTACTTAAATGCATGTCTTCCGAGGAATGTCTCAAAATTTTCAGCTAGGAAGCTGAAGCAGAGACGACTGCAGCATTAGAGCTTGCAGCAGAAAAATAAGAAGAGGCATACAACATGAGATTTGCTTATATGTGTGAGAAGATTGAAGCCCTGGATAAAAGGGTGATAGTGCAGAGAATGCACATCCAACAAGTCAAGTTGGAAGTAGATGCAGGAGGAGCATACTAGCCCAAGGAGCAGTTGGGAGAGGTTGGGCTTGAGCCAACCCAAGGAGATATGACAACAACACTTTCATAGGAAAAATCTGAGCAACAGCTCAGTAATGAGATTTCAAAATTGAAATCTACCACAGAGTAGCAAGTTAAGGCCACGAGGGATGGAGATGATGACATGGGAGATCATGATGATCTACCCATTTGCAGAGAAGAAATGCAGTCGAGGAGACTGCATACACAGAGCCAGCCATTGGAGCAACTGGATGAGGAGATAGAGTAGGTCAGGAGGCTGATGTTGAAGTCAGCACAAGAGACTGCCAGTAGAGAAAGCCTGAGCAGAAGAGCATCTTCCATAGCAGCAGAACAACAATAGCAACAACAACAACAAAGAAGTGGAGTAGATGAATAGCTCCAATGAGATGTTTGGGATCCAGGTGGATTTCAACAATGATGCTGGGAAGATCATGAGCAAGAGCTCATGAATTTTTCACAGCAAAGGAGTATGATGCAGGAGCATCACTCCAAGCTAGCCAGCCAGCCAACACAATGCACATTCAATGAAGAAGGAGAGGCGCAACCCTCTCGTTGCAAATTTTGAATTTGAAATTTGTATTAAATGTTTGTAAGGGTGGTAGAGCCAACGCCATGCCTTTGAGAAGGCTGTAGTTAAAGAATGCTTTTAATGGTTGTAAGGCTGGATCTAGATCCGATCTGGACTAGACAGCCCATTCAATGTAAAGTTAATGTAATTGAATAGGGTAGGTAGCTTGGAGGGAAGAGCCCAAAGAGCCCCCTCATGTAAAAGATCTTGTATCTTATGTTAGTAGTTGGAGAGAGAGAGAGAAGAATAGAGAGGAGAGGAGAGCTGAGACTCTTTTGTAGTCTGAGCTCACCTTGTAAACAGACATTCATATTAATACAAAGAGTAGTTTTTCCTGCATGTTATTCTGTGTATGAGGAATGTCTTCATGTGTGTGTATTTATATGCTATAGATGTATGGTTAGGTATGCATTTGCAGGGACAAATAGGTTCTGCTATCTATGGGTTCTTTGATTTCAGGTTGGGTTCTTTGAGGCTTCATGCTAGGAAGGTGTGACAGAATGCTGCGGGTTCTGAAATCCAGTGCATAGGTGCACTTCTAAATTTTGAGGAATTTGGACAAGGACGTTCCAGGAGGGTGCACCAATTGAAGTCATTGGCTCAAGGAGGAGACCTCAAGGTTACTGAATACCTTGGAGGTCAGGTTGTGTAGAGGAGGATACAGTAGAAGAAAAAATCACTACAGGATTATGTGAGGCTCTGCTAGGAGGGCATTGAGCAAGTGCAGGGGTGCACAGGAGAGAATAACTCTGCTCAAAGTTCATTAAGAGAACCTAATTGTTGAGGGGTTCTGTAGAAGCTCTACTAAGAAGGCATTGACTAGATGCATTGGTTTCATTGAGGAGGAACTCCATTGTGAGTTTAGAAAGGAGATAGAATCACTGAGGATTCTATAGAGCTCTGTCAGGAGGGCATTGAGCAGGTGTCTGTGTGCACAAAGAGAACTCCTTTAAGTTATGGAATAGAGAAGTGTTCAAGAAGGAGGACCTTCACAGGTTTGTTGAACACCTTGCAGGCTCAACAAGGAGTTGCTTGAGTAAGTGGTTTCCAAGGGGGCACCAAAACTCCATATGAGGGAGAGGAAAGGGTTAAGTCCCTTAGAGGAATGATTAGCAGACAAGCTCAAGAGGAGGAAGACCTGTTCAAGGAGTGCACCAGGCCAACACCTGAGTAAAGTGTTGATAGACAGACAACCGTCTCAAGGTTCATCAAGCATAGGGAATGTGCATAGAGTGAATTTATATCAAGTTCAGAAGCTTAGGAGGAGCATTGCTTTCACGCATAAGCCATAAGTCGAGAGGTTGCAGAGGCTGAAAGAAGACCCTTTGGAGAGTTTGAGTTCAAGGAAGCTCAGGAGGGAAAGCATTTTCTAGAACATAGACAGAAGCTGTGAGTACAGGCTTCATAATAGGAACAAAGGCCGAGGCCTTTGATAATTTGAATTCTTCCAAGGATCGGGAAGAAACAAAATCTCACAAGGGGGAGCACAACTGTCGTCGGATTAGGATGAGGACAAGATCTGGACCATTGAAGTTGCTCATCTAGGCAACAGTAGGAGGAGAGCGCAGGAAGAGAACATATTTGAGCCATCAGATCTTAGTGCATGGACCGATAACCATGGGATCTAGGAGGAGATGCATGCGGGTTAACCTGCATAAGCAGAGGAGAGGACTCGTCAAAGTCCCAAAAGAATTAGGAGCGTCCATATGAGAGGACGCATGGCGAGATCAAAAGCCATCGATATTTCAGACACCGAGAGGTTGAAGGACCAAGAGTTGGTCATAGCGGGATTCACGAAGTCACGGATTATAAAGTCTCGAAAGGATCATGATCGTCCAACAGGAGGACACGGGGCAATCAATCAAGGTTTTGAGAAATCCCCAAAAGGAGGATTTCGACATTTCGACTACTGGGAATGAAAAGGGTAAGAATTCGAGATTCTTGACCCATAGAATCCTGAAAGGATTTGAGTCATTGGATCAAGGGAGGCTTTGAACTGTTGATCTTACTCAGGAGAATGAGGACTGGAGTTTCGAGATTTAGGTGCTAAAGTATTTCGGATACCGGAAGTATGAGAGGACAAGGAATTGTTGTGCTGGGATTCACAAAGTTCTAAAACGCGAATTCCTGAAAGTGTAGGAGGAGTATTGTTGAGTCACGAGACAGGATCAGATTTCGGCATACTAGGATTTGGGATTTCGGAAGTCTCAAAGACAAGAAATATGGACTTTTGGGCATGAGAACCCCAAAGTCGCAAAATGTGACATAAGAGAGGAGTAGGACTGCGGTCACACTTGGGATCAGTATTTCAGGGTTCAGAACTTCAAAAGTTTTGAGGACCAAAGGCCAGATGTTTTGACGTTGTAAGTCCCAAAATTGTGAAACGCGACAAGCCAGGGAGACGAAGCTTTAGAGGAGAAATCCAGGATCAGGATTTCGACATTTCAGGGATTGACACTTCAGTTGTCCCGAGGACTAAGAGTTGGGGCTCTTGGTATTTGAAAACCCTTAAGTAAACTGTGGTTACGAGGAAGGTGGTCACATGGATTGAGATATGTCTAGGGGATAATCACCGCGGAGCGTCATTTCGACATTTTGGTAATTCGGAGATTGGAGGATTGAGGAGGTAGAGACTCTCGACATCCGCATTCAAGGAGTCCCAAAACCCGAAATTACTTTTCGGGAAAATGTCGCAGTCGTGTTGGAAGCACCGCGCAGGTAAAGACTTGCACCGTGTGCATGTTTGCGCAGGTGGAGGTTTCGGGGAAGGACCTGTGGATCTGATTTGTTGAAGGTTCCGGTAGGGAACTAAAGGACCTGCTTCAGCTTGAGGAGAAATAAGAACGATCCTAAGACTAGGAGGTCATGTAGAACCTGTTGAGGCAGGGGGTGCTACGCCACATAGGGTACCTACATCCAAATTGGTTGCAATGACTTATTATTTATGTATAATTAATAATATACTAGATAGATGGGACCTCGTGTGTGAATATGAAAGAAGGATGTGTTATTTTTCTTGCTCATGACTTGGTTGCAAAATGCATGCTACAGTTATTGTCTCTAAATCAATCTTTGAAACAAATGAGAAAACGACAAATTTTATAGGTGATGTAATTAAAAGAGAAATGATGTTGTTTTGATGATTATCACAAGTTTTATTTTGTTGCACTTGATTTAAATAGAGATCTAAACTCGAGGCTTGAAGTAGTAGATGATTGTAACAACCCTAGTTGAATATATGCTTAGGGATT
>JASDQU010106152.1:225059-235251 GCA_032191745.1 Picea mariana
GAAATTATTTTAACTTCTTTAGAACATGAAAATTATTCATCAATTTTACCTTCTTATTTATCACAAAGTTCATCTGAATCTTCATCCAATAGTTCATCAGATGATGACACTCCACCTCTGGATCCTTCATAGGAAAGGAGAGCTTCTGTCTAGAGAGATTTTGTCTTCATCAATCTATCTTTAATAATGGTAATAATTCAGATTCCCGAACAAGTCAACATCAAATCCCTAAGTGGGTTGTTCAAATTTTAAAATATGTGAGATCTGATGAGAGAAATAAAACAGGTACTAGAAGTTCAAACATGAACAAATTGTTTTTACCTTATTATCACATGATTTTATTAAGCCCTCAACTTTCAAAGAGGCAGTAAAACATGAAGAATGGAAAAAATTCATGGTTGACGAATATCAAGCAGTGATAGAAAATAGGACTTGGAAAATTGTTGATTGTCCTCCAGATGTTAAACCCATCAGATGCAAATGGGTTTATCAAATCAAGTATAAGCCAGATAGAACGATAGACAGGTATAAGGAAATACTTGTATCCAAGGGTTTTGCACAACAAGAAGGGATTGATTATGAAGAAATTTTTTCACCAACAACAAAGTGGAACACAATTCGAATGGTACTTGCATTATCAACTCAAAAAGGATGGAACATACTTCAGATGGATGTCAAAAGTGCCTTCGGTTAGCACCATGATTTTCATAGGTAGAGTTAGAGGTTTGTCCAAAGTTTTCAAAGTCATGACATGATCTTGGGAAAATCAAGGCATTGCTAGATGAGTCATAGGTTAGGGTGAATATCATGTCAAAAAGTATTATGGTTCATCATCACCTTTCATGAGGTTAGAGAAGGAACAATCATGACAGTCCATGTCATTGGTATCATTGCAAATTTCAAAAGCATACTTATTGTGCAATTTCGTTGTGCAAATGATTTTGTTGCTTTCACTTGTTGTGCGCCCGCGTAGAGGGTGTTGTCGTGCAGATAATTTTGTCGCGCAGAGGATGTTGTCATGCAAAGAATTTTTTCGTGCAGAGGATGTTGTCACGCATAGGATTTTGTGGCACATAGGATTTTTCTGCGCATATGATGTTGTTGCGCATAGGATTTTTCCACGCAGAGGATGTTGTTGCGCGGATTTTTCTGTGCAAAGAGTTTTGTCACACAGAGGATGTTGTCATGCATAGGATTTTTCCGTGCAGAGAGTTTTTCCACGCAGGGGATTTTCCTACGCACATGCTACAGGGCACGTTGTGCAAATGCTTGGATTAGTGGTCAATTTCAAGATCTCTTTCTGACCAATTGGAGAGGAATTTTGAAAATCCCCGAGAGGTTTTTGTTGAGGACAAACCAAATAATAAAAAACTCTCTCATATTTGAAATGTTTTTCATAGTTTTGGAGATTCAAAGGAATCTTTGAGCCCTATTTTTCAGTTTTCATGATTTCCTGTCTGAGACATGTTTTTGTGACATGTATTTCGGCCAACAAGAAACAAATTTCAAGAAACCAAGAGAGGTTCTTCTTTAGAAATCGATTACCTACAAAAATTGTTATCAAATGTTACACAACTATTACATTTTGAGAATTACAAGTGGCATTTTGAAGCCTATTTTTCATAATTTCGCCTCCTGAAAAGCAGAAAATCAATTAAAACGTGTCATTTTCTGTTTGTAACTGTTTCTATTTTGGGAAAGGGGTTGGAGTTCGAAATGGTGAGATGGAAAGGACCTATAGTGATATATATTTCATGGTACAAGAGTATAGAGGGGTGGACCCTTGGGGGATAAAGACTTGTTTATCTCTTTGAAGTTAATGCATAAGTTCCCTCTTTCTAAAACTTGAGATCCATCACGATGTTTATGTTCAGTATGTGTTTCTTGTATATCATTTCCATGATTATGTTTTTCTTCTAGCATTGTCTGAGAGTAAGTGGTAGGAATTCATCTATGTTTGATGCTCCTTTCACACTGATGATGCTTGTTATGTGTTAATGGTTACTTTTACAGAATTCATCTTCATTTGATGCTCTGTTTAGTAATTAATCTTTGTATCGTTTATTCTAAAGTTTCACTGGAGATTCATCCACTGATTGATGCATGTCATGTAATGGTATTTGTTCTCCTTTCCATCTCTCATCTCATATCATTTATTTGCTGAGTGTAGCACTTATTTTTCCTTGAATCTGCAGAAAGAAACCAACCAGCTCTTGACTGTAAAAACATTGAAATTCAGGCCTTGACTCCATTGTCCAATGGTACCTTTCCCTTGTTTGTCCTACCAACCATTTTAAAACAAAAAAAAAACCTGTCCTATTGCAGAATCTGACCTCTGTGCCTTTATTGATGAAACCCTTGAGCTATTACTAATCATTAGACATCTGAGAGAGCCCTCTTTGGTTGTATAGGTCATAATACAATCTAAAGTTGGTTGAAATAGTTACCTTGGGGTTTTCTTTGATTCAACCCACATAAATTTACGAGTGATAACATTTTGGCGTTGTTGTCGGGGAGCGAAAGTTGCATTTTCCCTGAGAGAAACAACAATGTTTAGACCTGATTTCTGATGGTGGACAGAGGTCAAACAAAAGAAGAATGTACATTTCCACCTGGAAACTCCAATCAAGCTTCAAATGGGATTCAAAGACTCCACTGGAAGACAAGATCCATTGATAGAGGTATGAAAGGACATCATGGGAGAAAACAAGTACCTAAAGTTGACTTTTTTCCAAGAAATAATATTTTTTGTTATTAATCACCTTTTGTCATTTCCTGAACATGCTAAATTTTTTTCTTTACCTGTTGCATTCAAATGATGATCATGATAATCTTGCACTTGTATATCCTCCTCTTAAAGTTGTACATATATCTCCTCATTGTATCACTGATTTTGATCAAAATCTTCCATCTAATCCATGTGATGACCATAGCCAAGTTGATGAGCCTCATGAAATCAAGGCTAATATCTCACCTCTTGTACTTGATCCAACACCCTCCAAGATTCAGTAGAGATACAAACCTTTAAAATCACTGTAAATCCTTCATAATTTTCTTGCAAACCACTATAAGTACCTACCCGTGTTTGAATGAGAACCTAATCCCATCACAACTGAAAAACACATCCAATATTTTGAACATTTTATAGATTTTTTTGAGATTGATCATGACGATGTTTGTATGAGGGTCTTGTCTCAATCCTTGAAAGGGGATTCCAAAGACCAGTTTAAACACTTGCAACCATAAACAATTAGCTCATGGGAGGAATTGAAGAATGTCTTTTTGAAATTTTGGGGCAAGATGAAATCTTTGGATCTACATCTTACATAGTTGTATGCCATGAAAAGGCAGAGCAATGAAACTATTTCTACATTTAGTAGGAGGTTTTCCAGTATTTATTACAAGTTTCCCGAATAAATTCAACCCATCAAAGTTGCTTCCATGCTCCATTATGCAACAACCTTTCATCCCGATTTGTCTTTCCTTCTAATGGAAAGAGATCTATGTACTTACAACAAATGTTTAATGATGCTCAGGAGATTCAAAACAATATTCAAGCGTGTAAACAGATTCAAAATGAAGAGTTGGATGCTAAATAACATGACAGTGAATATGAACAAAAAATAGTTGATTTGAATCTTGAGCAGAGGGTTAATAATATCATATGTTCTCTTGAAGTTTTAAATGCTAATGATTTTGCAAAGGATTATATTCCACTTATTGAAAAAGAAAGTGCTAATTTAGCTTCTAATCCATCCCATGATAAGCATGGGGTTGATTGCTTTATGTATTCATTTGTAGACAGTCAATAAAATGAATTTGCAAATCAACTTGTTGAAGAGCAGGTTGATGTCCCAAGCTTTTTCCTGTTAGATGACATTGCAGATGTTGTTGATTTGCCTATATATGATGAATATGATGATGATTATGATGTTGACTTCCTAGAACAACCAACTGCATGTTCTTTATCAAAATTTTTTCCTTTTCAACAGTATAATGAGAGCAATCAACCTACATATCATAGTTAAAAAAAAGAATATGAAGAAAGTACCAAATCGGCTGAAGGAAATTCTTTGCCTTTATGATTTTCTTCATTTAAATTGTTGAAAGAAAATTTTAAGATCATCATTGAAGCAGAGGAATGTGTGCTGATGCAAAATCACACTGATTCACTGGAACAAATTGACAAGAAATTGCAACAATCTTCTCATGTGTTCGATGACCCTATTGCTTGTTATATGGAAGGTTTTATCAGTTCAAAATTGCATCCATTGGTCAAAGATGAATCTAAAAATGTAGATGATGATGAGTTGTTGTCCAAATCAACCATGTCCTTCTTGCCATCAGGGGTTACATTGCAACAATTTAATACATATCTTCATCCCTTTCATGACAACCATTAGTTTGAAATTTATGGAAGCAAAAATGTAGTTGGAGGGAAGATACAAGATGACAGTCTTGTGCAATCTCCTAAAATCAGTTTTCTTTCTTTTCAAGTTTCTTTTGTAGCATGTTTGGAAACAATGAATGGACCTAAGTTTTTAAATTTTGTCAATATTGAATTTGATGAGTTTCCATTGAAAGGGTTTTCCCTTTTAATACTGATCAAAGATACGCAAGGAATTCAACCCGTGGAAAAGAAACTTGCTTGGTTGCATTGGATTTTTGATTTCACCTAATCAAATAGATCAGAGATTAAATTAGTGTAGGTAGCTGTTTGAATAAGCTCAGCATGGCGATCATTTATTTCATCATTTTTCAGTTTGTATTTTTAGTTTGGGTTTAGTTCAGTTGCAGAATAAGTTGGTGGAAAAACAAATTACAGGTTGTAGATCATAGTATATGGCTTGGGAACATCCTAATGGATAAGGAACCTGATCTACTATTCTTTGCTATCTCATAGGAAGGATATCATCCCCATTGGAGCCAACTGTTAGCACCATGATTTTCATAGATAGAATTAGAGGTTTGTCCAAAGTTTTCAAAGTCATGACATGATCTTGGGAAAATCAAGGCATTCCTAGATGATTCATAGGTTAGGGTGAATATCATGTCAAAAGGTATTGAGGTTCATCATCACCTTTCATGAGGTTAGAGAAGGAACAATCATGACACTCCATGTCATTGGTATCATTGCAAACTTCAAAAGCATACTCGTTGTGCAAGTTTGCTGCACAAATGATTTTGTTGCATTCATTTGTTGCGCGTCCACGTAGAGGATATTGTCACACAAAGAATTTTTCCACGCAGAGGGTGTTGTCACACAGAGAATGTCGTCATGCAAAGGATGTTGTCGCGTAAAGAATTTTGTCACGTAGAGGATGTTGTCGAGCAGAGGATTTTGTTGCACAGAGGATTTTTCTGTGCAGAGGATGTTGTCGCGTAGAGGATTTTTCCATGCAGAGAGTTTTTTCGTCCATAGGATGTTGTTGCGTAGAGGATTTTTCTACGTAGAGAGTTTTTCCGCGTAGGGGATTTTCCTGCGTGCTGCGTAAATGACTTGTTTAGTGTTCAACTTCAAGATCACTTTTTGACCAACTGGAGTGTAATTTTGAAACTCCACGAGAGTTTTTTGTTGAGGACAAATCAAATAATAAAAACCTCTCTCATATTTGAAAAAAGTTTCATATTTTTGGAGATTCGAAGGAATATTTGAGCCCTATTTTTCAGTTTTCATGATTTCCTGTCTGAGACATGTTTTTGTGACACGTATTCTAGCCAACTGAAAACAAATTTAAAGAAACCGAGAGAGGTTTTTCTTTAGAACAAGCTTACCTAGAAAATCCATTCTCAGATTTTAAATAACTATTACAGTTTGAGAATTACAAGTGGTGTTTTGAAGCTTATTTTTCATAATTTCGCCTCATGAAGAGCAGGAAGTCAGATAAAATGTGTCATTTTATGTTTGTAACTGTTTCTATTTTGGGAAAGGGGTTGGAGTTAGAAATGGTGAGCTGGAAAGGACCTATAGTGCTATATATTTCATGGTACAAGAGTAGAGAGGGGTGGACCCTTGGAGGATAAAGACTTGTTTATCTCTTTGAAGTTATTGCAGACGTTCCCTCTTTCTGAAATTTGAGATTCATCATGGTGTTTATGTTCAGTATGCATTTCTTGTATATTGTTTCCATGATCATTTTTTTTGCTAGCATTTTATGAGAGTAAGTGGTAGGAATTCATCTATGTTTGATGCTCCTTTCACACTAATGATGTTTGTTATGTGTTAATTGTTACTTTTACATAATTCATCTTTATTTGATGCTCTGTTTAGTAATTAATCTTTGTGTCGTTTCTTCTAAATTTGCACTCGAGATTCATCCACTGATTGATGCATGTAGTGTAGTGGGATTTATTCTCCTTTCCATCTCTCATCTCATATCATTTATTTGCTAAGCATAGCACCTATTTTGCCTCGAATCTGCAGAAAGAAACCAACAAGCTGTTGACTGTAAAAATATTGAAATTCAGGCCTTGACTCCATTGCCCAATGGTACCTTTCCCTTGTTTGTCCTACCAACCATTTTAAAACAAAAACAAACCTGTCCTATTGCAAAATATGACCTATGTGCCTTTATTGATGAAACCCTTGAGTTATTACCAGTCATTAAACATCCGAGAGAGCCCTCTTTGGTTGTATAGGTCAGAATACAATCTAAAGTTGGTTGAAACAATTACCTCGGGGTTTTCTTTGATACAACCCAAAGAAATTTCTAAGTGCTAACACCTTCCTCAATAGATATTTGTAGGAAGAAGTATATATGACTTAACTTCCCGGTTTTGAGCTCGAAGGACATGAAAAAAAAGTTTGTAAATTAATCAAGGCATTGTATGTCTTGAAACAAGCTCCCAGAGCTTGGTATGCCAAATGTAGGGACCACAAATACAAAATTTGATATAATTCCTTTAAATTACACAATTAATTCAATCACCAGCATATAAGCAAATTTTTAGCAGAGATTAACATTTAACTACAGCATAAAAAAAAGAACTTAGCAATTTCATAAACAAATTACCTGCTTCTGATGCTAATTTCTCCGTTGACCTTGTTGTCTAGCCTGCTGCTTTGTTGCTGCTTAATGCGTTGACCAACTCTGCCCAAACTGTGTTTCCTCCCTACCAACTAGGAGCAGCCTGTCCGGCTTCCTAGCTCCATGATACCATATGGATATCCTGGCCCCCGTGCCCAAACCCCTAGCAAACCGGTGTCCCCCCTGCTTCTGGTTCACCAAAAACCCATAAAAAAAACTCCCCGCACCAGAAAATAATCACCTCTAACATACAGTCCTTCCTCCTCCCAAAAATAATGCCCTCTTCCCGTAAGACTTCTCCCGTCATATCCCTCCTTCATCGACCCTTTCCTCCTCAGTAATTTTCTTATCCATACATTCATTATCTTATCCTCTTAGTTAATGTCTTATCCTATTATTTAATGTTTCTTATCCTTATATTTAATGTTTCTTATCCCCTCCGTATACGTAAATCATTTAATTAAACAATTAAATTTATTAACCCTCTTAAATTTATTACCCATGTCATTGAATGTAATAGGTAATTAATTAACTAATTAATTAATCAAAATTATAACAATTAATTAATTAATAAATTAATTAATATTATTATGCCAATCTTTGTTTAGTTAAAACCATGTTAGGACAATTAATTACCTAATTAATTTTTCCTTAATAATCTCTAAGCATATATTCAACTAGGGTTGTTACACCAAAATGGATGAGTGTCTTCGCAAAGTTGGCTTTCAGCGAAGTGAATATGATGATACACTATATGTGCACGTAAGAGGGAAACATATGGTCATTTCAGTCATGTATGTTGATAATTTGATCATTACTGGCAACAATGATGATCGTATTATTCATGTATAGAAGGAATTACAAGTTGGATTCAAAATGAAATATTTGGGATTACTTCACTACTATATTGGAGTTGAAGTATTTCAACCTTCAAACAACATTTTCATTAATCAATGCAAGTATGCATCTGAGTTATTGAAAAGATTGGGCATGATCGATTGCAAATCTGTTCTCACCCTAATGGAGTAAAAATTAAAACTTTCAAAGCTTGAAGGGGGGGGATTGGTAAACAACACTAGTTATAGGCAGTTGATTGGTAGCTTGATTTATTTGACTACCACTTGCCTAAACTTATCATATGAAGTCCGCATTCTCTCAAGTTTTATGTAGGAACCAAGAGAAAGCCACTGGAATGCAACAAAAAGGGTCCTTAGATATATTCAAGGTACAAAATATTATGGTATTCTATAAAAGAAGAGTAAAAAATTGTACTTGTTGGATATTTAGATGCAATTTGTGTTGGAAATGTTGATGATAGGGCATCAACATCAGGTTACTTAATGAATATGGGATCAAAGACAATTGATTGGAGTTGCAAGAAGCAGAATACTGTAGCAAATTCTTCCGTAGAAGGATAATATATGTCAGCATGGGAAACAACATGTGAAATAGTTTGGTTACACAGAGTTTTGCAGGATTTGAGAATTTCTCAAATGGAAGCTACTTCACTATTAATCGATAGTCAGTCAGCCATTAAAATTGCTAAAAAACCAATTTTCCATAACAAATAAAACATGCCAAAAAAAAGTATCATTACACTAGGATACTCATTGCAAAGGGAATTATCAAACCAATATATTGTCCTTCAAAAGATCAGAGCTCAGATATTTTCACGAAACCACCTGACAGGATCAAATTTACTATGTTTAGAGAAGAACTTGGTATTTGTTCCAATGAAATTTTGGATCAAAGGGGGGAATTCTAGATAATTATGATCCTAAAATACTTAGTATAATATTGTTTTATTATACTTAGGCTTTTCTAGAATGTATTTAGTTAGATTAGATAATGAGACTAGAAAAGTGTCACTTCTTAGAAACAACAAAATAACAAATTGTTAGACTCTTTATTTAATGTAAATGGACACTTGTCATACTCACATGATTATGTGATAAGATGTCCATAACAAAAATCAGCTTAGAATTAGTTTAATGATCTTATGAAAGTTCTCACTTTCTCATGCGAGTGTAATGTTGGAGATTGTAAGCTCTCACATTTATTGTGTAATTGTTTTCTTTCTTTTAATAAAATTTGTGTATGTGTGGACAGTTCTGTTATCTTTAATGTCATCAGAAATTAATTTGCATGACGTTGTACATGTTGGTCTTTCTATTTGACATGTTTATGTATGGTGTAGTCTTGCTCCAGAGAATAAACATAGAGATCGTGGCGATGAACTGCAACACAGAGTGAACATTTAATCGAGAATTCGTTCAACATTGTTTTCATCAAAATCTATATTTTTATTTTATTTTTCTATATGACAAGTCATTGCCAAGTTCACTAGAAAGTCTTTGTCAATTATAGTAACTTTGGTTGTTAATAAATGTACATTTGTAACTACCTTACTTTCTCAATTATAGACTAATTTGATTTTCTAGTCTCCATGTTTCCAAATAAGCTTGTAGTCAATGAATTTGTGAGTATTTGTTTTCATAGTTATTTGTCATTGCATTTACAAATACATTACTTTGCTCTTGAAGATCTACTGGTACAAAAATTTCTGGATGAATTTGAAATTTTAGACTTTAGTTGAGAAACTTTAAAATTTAGATTTTTTTTTACTGTACTTTTTAAAGTCGATTAATATGTTGCTACTGAGATAAGTGTTGATATAGGTGAAATAGCGATTTAAATATACTCTTGATTATAAATATTGCATTCTCTATTGTTCACGATAAATGAAAATAGGGCAATATCCATAAAATCACGGGGAAAATGCCTCTTATGTCAAGGAATTTTCAGTTATGAAGTATTCTCAATTTTCTTTTTCTTTAATATCCACTTGGTTTGTCGGATAGTACATTGAAAGGATTTTTGGATTGTATATTGACAAATTAATTTATACTAAAGATTTAGATTTGTTGTTGAGAGTTTCTGCTATGAATTTCATTGGCATTTTAATAGTGAATTCTCTTTATCTCCCATCATAGTTAGATTAGACATTTTGCATTTGCGTTCTTTCTAAGGTAATGTAATTGTTCTCTCATGAGATTTATTTCTTAAAATTCATTCTTAATCTTCCAATAGTTAGTCATAATTATGGTTCTAACTTTTAAATTCTTAATCTTCCAATAGTTAGTCATAATTATGGTTCTAACTTT
>JASDQU010106152.1:240013-253675 GCA_032191745.1 Picea mariana
ACTCAGCTTCATATTTGTTCTCATCATTTATTCCTGGAGACAAACCATCATCTTCTAAAGGAGTATTGTATCTACAAACTATGTTTGTAGGAACTTGAGCCAGTGGGGAAGTTCATTTTCAGACGCTTCATCTGTTATGAGATCTAAGGATGTTATCATTATATTTTCAAATATTCTCATAGATCATTTAGGACTTTTCTAGAGTACAAGCATCAAATGAAAAATATGTCTAACATTGTTCCTTCATGAGATGTTCCATTTCCAACAAACTATTGTTAGTGATAGGCCTTTCTATAAATTGTTGGTCCCAGTCTCATTACCTCATACTTTTAGTATCTAGTTGGTTCTAGTCACAAGAGGAAAATACTTAATAAAATAATGTATATTTTAAGGTAATTCCAAACAAAAATGTNTTTACGCTAAAGATTTACTATTTGATAGTTGGCATTTTTTTTTTTTTTTCATTTTTCAACTTAAACTTGGAGACTTGTGGTTCTATCTGGAAAAATAGAAAATGGTCTTACAGGAAGTCATTTATGGATTATAGAACCAATGAGATTTATTCTAAATTTCGACTACATTACCTTGTTATAGATCAACTTTATTGGAGGTGGATCCTTGGGTTCACAAGACGAGATGGATTACACAGTGTCAAAGGATTTGGAAGTCCCACACTTCTTTCAAGTCTCGAGTACTTGGGTGGATGGTTTTTCATAATAGTTTGGTGGTTAAGGATTGATTACATCATATTGTTTTTATTGATGGCTATTGCATGGTTTTCCACAATGTAGAAAAGATTAAGCACCAAGTGTAGAATTATAGAGTTGTCAGATCCTTTTTGGGCTTGAATTATTGCTAACTGCATTATATATTTTGTTGACCTTTTTCATCAGAAAGGTACATTCTTTGGTGATAAATGGATCATTTGACAATAGGAAGGAGGGTTTGGGTCATGAGATGTGATTACACTAATACAATTATGTTTTATGGAAAAGATGATGTTAAGCATCCTTTAATGAGGCGATTGATCTAGTCCATTTGGGAAGACTATATTTCAGACCAAAGTTGGCTATGTACCTTTCCACCAAGATGGATAATCTTAATAAAGATATGCATTCCCTTAATCTGGGAGCTAAAGAAGACATGCTTGACCTACCCGTGTATGTAGCAAGCGGTGTTTTAAAAACCAACCAAATTGGAACCAAAATTGTTTGGTTCGAGTGGTTCACCCATTGGGGACCTTGAACCAGGTTTGGAATTAGTTTTACCAATTCAACTTGTGGGTTTGATAAGCCGATTTGACTATTTCAAACCTTCAAAATTTTAAACTTTTTTCAATTAAATTTAATATTTCATGTATGTTTAAGTGAACTAGTTCATAAATTGTTTCTTTGTATTGAATTAAAAATTGTGTCATGCATGTCAAGAGGTTGGTATAGTATACAAGTTATTGTTAAAAAAAAAGAACAATTTCCATTTCATTTTACCAAGATTTATTTTCATAACTACTTTATTCAGTGCATAATATATCAAAAAACTATCAACGATATATTTACTGCATATTTTTAATTTATTTGTATTATGTTACTTTACATCTCATTTATTCTTTGTTAATATCATATAATTTCTTTTGTTCTACATTTCATTTGGTCCATTTCCAATGTAAAAAAAATTATACATTAGCTAAAGGAGAAGAGGGCATAAGCGAACCAAAAGAAGGAATTCAACAAAGGTAGCAACATTCCAAAATGTATGTTCACAAAAATAATCAAGGCAATGTCTTCTTTTTAGAAAATGATATACATATATGTACCTAGTTCTATACCAATGCAAATGCATGAGCCTCAAATATTCTCTATCCTAACTATAGTAGATGATTAATTTCCAAGTAAAATGAAAAAGAAAATGGAAAACTTGAACTAAGAAAAGTAGCTTCTACTCTTGACCTATTCATTAATATGACAAGACTAGAGAAGGAACTATGCTTTTTTAATACCAGCTCATTGATATTTGTAACTTGAAATTAAAATCATACTTTCTTTGAAACAACTGCACAACTACACAATATATATCGTAAATATAGAAATCATTTTATGTTCAAAGAAGCCAAAATGAAATGACTGATTATCGAACTATTGGGTAAAAGTTTTAATATCTTTTGTAATATGATACTAGCTACAACATAGGAAAAATTGACTACATATCTTAATTGCGACATTGTTTCTCTAGAAGCAATAGCAATGGAAAATCTTTTCCTACAATTCCATAATGTTGCCCTCTTTGTAAGAAATCTTTCCTTAATTTGGATTGCAACAAATAATTGCTTATATCCTAAATTAATTGGAGTTATACCCTTAACGTGGATGCCCAAATTTCCATCCTTGATTTTATAGATATTTCATCCATCTCAATTAGATAACTAAGGAAGATTGAAATTTGAAATAAGTATAATTCTTTTCATATTACTAGCAATAAAATTATTGTTTCTTCAAGTTATAAGAAGTTTTGTCCAACCATCCTATAAATAAGCAATAGTAATGAGAGAAAATAGATGATTGTATTGACTATGAAGTAGCAATGTCTTCATAATGCAAACAAGAGAGACATGTTTGAGACTAAACCTCCAATGACATTACTTCCATGGCTAGATAACATCCATCATTTTCTTATAAACTGCATGTTTTGTAACTACCTTGTACAGATTCATTTGCATCATTAATATCCTTATTTGAAGCTAAGAAATATCATGCATCTGATATATGAAACATAAGCTTCTCACCAAATTTTTTTCCATCTCCTCTTCTACATGTCTATTCTTCAAGATTTGGGTAGCATTTCACTTCATTATTCCTAACCAAATATAATACCTTGGAACTATACATTGATTTGATTTTACAATAGGATTAAAATTATCTAGATGGTAAGAAAGGAAAAACAATATCCCTAATCAATAAAATAAACATTCAATAAATATGATGTCAATATGTAAATTTATAATGCCTTTGTCTATTGCCATATGATCTTTGTACTTTTGGAGTCCCCAAACAACTTATATGCTATTTCTTTTCATATGGTCTTTGTACTTTTGGAGTCCCTAAACACCTTATATGTTATTTATTTTCCTAGCATTGAAACAATTCAATAACCAAATATATACACTAGTTATAGGATGTTTTCATGTTGATAACTTTTTCAAATGTATTGTCCTTTAGACCCAATAATAAACTTCTTTGAAAAAGGAACTAAGAATTTTTTAGCTTTTTAGATTATTATGATTTAAATAATTGAATAAATAAAATTAAACAATAACAAGTTCTTAAATGTTATTGCCATTATTTTAGTTCTAGTAAATGTATATGACCAAAATGATTCTATAGGGAATCAACAATAGTTGCATGTTTTGATCAGGTGCAAAGGACATGATTATCAAATTTGTTGATTTGGAAGTCTATTGAAGTCCTTACTTGTAGATTTTAACCTTGTACAATTATTTATTGCAAACAAATTTTCAATAAAAGAATAAAAAAGATACAATGACAAATACACACATTACACAGATATTTTTCCTCTGGAAAATTCAAATTGGGAAAACCAACATATTCTATATTCATTCATATCATACATTATTTACAATACAATATACATATAGAAGCCAACAGAATCCAAAACCCTAACCCAATGACCTGGATTAGTCAACAACCCTAATTCCTTAATCAGAAATAGAAAACCATCGAAAAAAAACCAAGTCTCAAAAAATCGCCCAACAATGGAAACAAAAATCGAGGCAAAACAAGTGACACTTTTCCCAAGGAAAAAAAATTAGAGCTAGTCGTGCAAAGAATATAACACATACCCAACATTACTAAGTCATTACATGCTATAAATCTTGTTAAGCATTTATCTTAGTCACTCAATGCTAATACATACATATTTAAAATATTGCTTTAGGATTTATCTCACTAAGCATTGAAAACAATTTCCTAGTAAAAATTGGACATGAACAAAACCCATTTATCAAACCTTTTATGCATATGTTTTCTATGTTATATGTATATTATACTATGTATGCTAATTTTTCCAATTTATATATCTATTACAGTTTACTAGTCAATGCTTCTATGTGTTATGTCCACCTTACAATCATAACTTACCCAATGCAAACAAGCATATATGCAAAGCAATTTGAATTTTTCTTTCTTTTCTACAGATTTGGATTGAAAAACATCAATGAGTCAAGTTGGTTCTCCCTTGTCTAGTCATGGATTTTAGGTGACAAAAGTTTGAAGAGAACTTAAGAAGCCTATTGTCTATCATGTTAATCATCTTGTAATATCTATTCATAACCTTCATCTCAATGAGGGAGGGGAAGACTAGATTAAATTATCAAATGCATATGGATTTTATCAAATTTTCTCCATGATTTTCTATATGAAACTCCAAACATAGATATGTAGAATCTAACATGATTTATGAGAGTCTAAAAAAGGAGTTCCAAACTTCACATCTATACAAGATCATAGGAGTGAAATTTAGTTTAACGTTTCAATAAATTTTATATTAATAAAATCTCCTCTCATCTTCATTTGCTTTCACTTTCATATTTTTATAATAATAGTTTATTATAACTTCCATTATTTTCATTTTGATAAGAAAATACTTTATATCTTTCTCAATTTTCATTATAAATTTCCATTATTTTCATTTTTATGCAACATCTCTTCCTGTTGTACAATGCATCTTTTTTATATTGCAACATATTGTTCATTCTTCTGCAGTGAGGGCATGGGTAGCATTTCCTTTGCAATTAAAATTAATAACCACCACATGCATTAGATCTAATGATATTAGAGACAAAAATTTACATATATGTCGACTGAATTTTTAAAATACAATAGCTTTGTTAAACTTCTATACTATTCAATTAGTTTCCAATCTAAACTTCTTGTCTACCATCTACCTATTGTTTATATGTTTCTATTTCAGTATTTGTTATTTTGCCATGATAACCTCACACTATGTATCTCCATATATGTATATTTATAATATCTTATGTGTTGTTCAATATGCGATATTATAGCAGAGAATAATATTTTTCATCTTTTCCTATGACAAGTCTTTAATTCCTTCAATCCCATATCCAATCCACCATCATTGTTTGTTTGACGTTATTAAAATATCAATTATAGAAGTTTTATAAAAAAAAATGGTTGATGTCACAATCTTTAGCAATGCATCATTATTCTTCATTTACATGTTTGCTTGGCATAGCACCAACCAATTCCATCATGCACTAGTAATCAACATTTCCGCACTATATAATATACTATATTCCCATAGCTATTGCATAGTTATGTACATATCTCCATATCAAAAAAATAATGCAAAGATGAAGGGTGTATATTGATATGAAAGAAATATAAAATATATTATCTATACTTACCTTTTACATAGTAAGAGTTTGAATGTTTAAATTAGGAAAAGTTGGACAAGTGAAGGAAGTATCAACAATCAAGGATAAAAACAACACAAGAACAACAATTCATAGGTAAATACATACAAATTGTCTTTCTATTACATTTGAAAAATAAATATATGCTTGTTGGCATTTCTATGATGTGGTTCTAATGTCAATGTCATATACATTTATTGTTTTTAGTTCATAAGAAATAATAGTAACTACAAACAAAGAAACCAACATAACACAATAGGAACAACTTAAAAAGCATGTATATAAAAATGTAATTGATAGAATGCATTTAAATTGTGAGGCTGTGCAAAAAATATATAAACTATTCCTTGTGTTATTTTATGCATTCGTTGTGTATAGGATTGCTATAACCCTAAATTGCACCATACATGCATACTTGGCATCAGGCCATCTTACTTGCTATTTTTGCCAAGCCATCACTGAGTAGCTCTTCTTAAAAACCATATTTTTGAAGATGTACGTGCCCTGCACCATTACTGCCCGTGTACACATGCTTGCTGCACCATTACAACTCATGTGCGTATGCTAGCCGCACCATTACAACCTGCATATACTCACAAAAGTTGTAAAAATTAAAAATTTATGAGGAATTCGTTGAGATTAAGGGCTATTGGGTAGTTTTCCAACTGTCCCACCGCCTATATCCCGTCACCCAACCGAATAACCATCCTTTTTGTCATATAAAAGGAGGTGTTGAGGTCTAATTCCAAAGCTAAGCATAAGAACAGTGAAACTCTGCCCATTTCACTTTTCCCCCTTGCCCCAAGAATTTGCAACCACATTGTGAGTTTTGAGCCAGAATTCCCTATTCTTTCCTTTTTCCTCCATTGCAAGCCTAATCCATTCCCCAGTACGGTCGCCAATTCTGCTATAGAGGGAAAACCCCCTTATGGACTACACTAGGGTTCAACATGTGGGTAGAGCTAACCGTCTAAAGTCTCCTTTACGGAGTCCATAGTTAAGCTCTTTTCAGACTCCTTAAAATTGAAAAGATCTTCGAGTGACCTTGTTCTTTCACACTCGTTCATTGTTTCAGAAAAACAACTACTGGCATGAGTTTACCCCTTTTTTCGACCTGTAGATTAAGGAGGAAAAAGGTACACCTTGGGAGATTTGTCTCACTGGGAGAGTTTTCCTCAACAAATTTTACTTTTTCGGGCTAAGGAGACTAAATCTAGAAAAAGACAACGAATCCATAGTTAAGATCTTTTCAGACTCCTTAAAATTGAAAAGATTGCCAAGTGATATTGTCTTTGTCACACTCGTTAAAATGGTTTTGAATAGACGTCTTTTCAGTGCTAGTTTACCCCTTTTTTGAACCGACTAGACTACCTTCGAAAAAGGTACCCCAATGGAGTCTTCTTTTGCGCTTTTTCAGACTCTCTAAAAATGAAAAGCCACCGAGCTTACCTTCTCTGGGCTCATTTAAAATTATATTGAAGGACATTATCATTGTGTCCTATTAATCACATTTGCTTATCTGTGTCTTTGGCCTAATGCCGGCTCCATGTTTCTCTCAACTAAACCTTTGAAGCATGCCTTATACACAAGCCTTGTAGCACTTTGCCTTTGTGTCTTGACACCTTGACCCATGGAGGAATTTTCCTGAGTGTCCTTTCCCTGCACATGTCTCCTTGCTCTGAGCATTAGTGTGTTCCTTGCACTTGGAACTAGTATGCTTGTGACACTCGTTCCTCCTTTGTAACATAGCATTCTTTTATTCTTTTTCAAGTTTTCCAAAATTATTGAAAAAGACAAAAAAATCAAATATACCCCAAAAAGAGGACGATAAAAGTATTTTCTTTTTATGGCAGCACAATGAGTCGCCCTTGGACAAAGCACATCCTTCTGTTTGTTCGTCAATCTTCGAGATTTAATATGACCTTAGGAAGATGCTGTCTCTACATAGACTTGTGTCCTCCTCCATTTGGTTATTCTTCCAAACACATGGAGAGTTTGCATTGCCTCCTGCATCGTGAACTTATGTCAATGTCATGTTGCCTGAGTCTAATCATCTGTCATGCTATTGTCCAAGGGAAGTTTTACCCAACTTGATTCGACCTCTCTGCAGTTTGTCTCTCGCCCTCATGCCCGACCATCCCTAAAAGTCCAATCAAGTCTTTGTTCAAAATCACTGAAGTTCTCTGCCTGATCACCGAGATCAGGGATGATTTTAAGGATGGAAATTTATTTTAAAATGTAGAAACCTTGGCGAATCTTACTTATCCTTCATATGCCAACTATAAGTGTTTCGCGATATTTTTGTAAAAATATTCAAATTTCTAAGGATTTTATAAAGTTTTTATAAAATTTTGGCGATTTTTAAGGTAAAATAATTTTATCCTATAAAATTTGGGCGAATCATTTTTAAAATTACGAATCTCATTTTTGGAAAAACCATGGAAAATTAGCCCATGAGAGAAATTTAGCCCCTAAAATCATCCATGACCGAGATCCTCTTGTCTGTGCCCCGACGAGTCGTCGAAGACCTCTGGGTAATGAAGTAGTACACTCACATTACACTCTTACCTGAGTTTTGAAGATTTGAATTTGTTTCTTAAGCTCTGAAGGCCTCATCTCCAGCCATCAGGCATCATTGGCTTCTTGAAGATGGATACTATACATGTATATCTTTGATTTTGAGATGTAGATCCATTGTGTATTGCTTGCGGCTACACTTTATATAGTTACATGACATGGATATGTAGTGTATTTGATTGACAACCATGATTTATTTCATCCCGACCATGGGTATGCTCGCCTCAGTGAGACAATTATTATTTTTGCTGATGGCACCTCCCAAACTCTGGTCCCGAGCACACTTGCTTTGTATGTTGGTAAAGATTTGTAATTTATTTCGGCCATCAGATGCTCTTCTGACCTTACACATTAGGGGGCATATGATATAACCCTAAATTTCACCATACATGCATACCTAGCATCAGGCCATCTTACTTGCTATTTTTTCCAAGCCATCATTGAGTAGCTCTTCTTAAAAACCATATTTTTGAAGATGTACGTGCCCTGCACCATTACTGCCCGCATACACATGCTTGCAACACAACTACAGCTCGTGTACGCACGCTAGATGAACCGTTACAACCTGCGTATACTCACAAAAGTTGTAAAAATTAAAAATTTGCAAGGAATTCGTTGAGATTACGGGTTATTGGGTAGTTTTCCAATTGTCCCACCACCTATAGCCCATCACCCAACCGAATAACCATCCTTTTTGTCATATAAAAGGAGGTGTTGGAGTCTCATTCCAAAGCTAAGCATAAGAACAGTGAAACTCTGCCCATTTCACTTTTCCCCCTTGCTCCAAGAATTTGCAGCCACATTGTGAGTTTTGAGCCAAAATTCCCTATTCTTGCCTTTTTCCTCCATTGCAAGCCTAATCCATTCCCAAGAGAGAGCTGAAGAGGAGAAAGATACGTGGAAGCACAGTTGGAGCTTGGTGAAGAGGAGCCCAGACCAGGTTTGAGGAGCAGTCATCGATCTCATTGTAAGTAACTTTGTGAGATTAATAAAAAGGAATACTTTTTCTGTCCCGAATATGATGTGTTCAATCTTTATGTTTGATTTATATTTGATTATGACATCTAACCCACTAATTCATATATGAGATGCATGTTCATAGTTCTTTGTTTGTCTGTTTATGAATATAGGTTAGCCTTGGGAGGAGACTTGTAGTAGAGGAAGAATCGAACGCAAAAGGATTGACATCGGATGCGGAGTTTAAGGTAGAGTTACCAAATCTTTTTACCTTGTGTTTTATGCATGAATGTGGGGTGTATTTGGGGTAGTTGTTAAAGAGTAGGAGACTTTAGACGGTTATCTTTGCCTACATGTTGAACCCTACTGTAGTCCATAGGGGGGTTTTCTCACTATAGCAAGGACTAGATACACAACTTCTAATATATTATCCATTGAAGACTTGAACAATCGCAAAACTAGACAAGTATTTGTTGGAGACATTATGTTCATATACAATACATATTTGGAAAAAAAAAATAGAACACGTCGAATTTTTCATGGTGATATAACATATGACAAAGGCATGATGGTCGTTACATTGATTGTTCATGCACACCTTATTCGAAAGCATGAACAAAAGATCTTACCTGGCAATGGAATATCCATTACAAAGTTTAAAATTCTGCCAAAAACTAACTAGGATTGTGGTGATTGCGATCATGCTATATCACTAGATGACTATATTATTGTAGAGATAATACCTGCATTTTTCCAATAATACAACTTCATACTAGACACAACAATTAAATAATTTGAAGAAAATACAACTATCTATCCAATTAGAACAATTAGAGTTGTTGTCATGCTTGCAAGAAATGTGAGAATGCAATTGATTTTGCATATAAAGGATGGAAACTTAGAAAATGACAAAGCAATGGTATAACTTTTATATTTAATATTTTTACTTTTAAATGTTTACATCTCTTCAACCAGATTACATAACTACCATAATGTTTGATGTTACAACTCCAATTGTTTGAAACCTATGAACATTTTTTTACTTTGCTGGAACAACAGTTACAAAAAAGATAATTTCCTATAATGTTGTTCAAGAATATAACAAAGAGAAAAGACGTAAAATAAAAGATATGCACAACACAATCAAAATTTATAACATAGCTTAGAATAAAGACAATACAATATTTGAAGAAAATAACTAGTTCAACCAATGTTGTAAGTATAGATATATACATGCATTTAGAAACTTCATAGATAAGACTATTTAAAAACATATATATTATCTTGTTTTATATATTAACTATTATATTATATTAACAGGTTGAAGGTATACTAGCAATAGAAAATGCATACTCAACTCCTTTTGAACATGTATGTGCCATCAATAATTCTCTAGCTAGTGCATTTGCATTAATAAATGATGTAGCAATTGATTGTGTAAAATGCAACCATAAATGCCCTTTTTCTCTATAGACATTGCATAAATGCTAATGCTATTATCAAAACCATTAACAACACTATACAATGCATATGCAGAATCTACTTTCTAACCTAACACAAATGTAAAACAAATAAACAAATTCACACTAAATGAAGACATTACAAAAATGGGTAAATAAAAAGGTAAATCATAGAAATTTACTTATGGTAAAGAAAACTTGAATTATTGATTTTATTTATTGAAGAATAATATGGAAAATTGTTCTATCTGAACTTATTTGTCTTTTTTTTTTTAAGTTTTTTTATTCTTCTTATATAGAAGAAATCAACAAATGAAAAATAACAAAGGATATAGAAAAATATGTCTTAATGTTGTAAATCACCCATTCATCCCCTCCAAAGTTCAAGCAATTAAAAAAAAAAGTAATGCAAATTGATGAAACTTTATGTTTTTGTTGATAACTTCTCATGATTAAAAGTCATCTGCTATATATGTATATGCCACATTGCATCTTATCTATTTATATTTTTCAATGTTTTAAATCCTGTACAAAATTGCACATTTCAAAAGGTTTTAAATCACACTTCTTTAGTAGTGAGAATAAAAATAAACATTACGTAATAAATTTAAAAAATAACTACATATTAAAATGATAATAAATATTGTCTATTTATTTTTCATGATAATAAATATTTTTTATTTATTTTTTATTATTAACCTAAAATAAAAATACTAAATACTCATTTACTCTAAATCCAAAACAAAAAAACTATAATAACGAATACACTTTAAAAACACTACATTTGTAACTTATTAAGAGACAATAAAAATGTTTGAAAAGACATGCCAATCCACCAAATCAAATAGAATTTTATATATGCCTATAATATCAACCATTAGAACAGTTTCCATTCAAATAATTTTTAATTAAAAATATAAACCATTGTCTTGTTTTAATTTAAACATTTTTAGAATAAAAATACTAACCATTATAATATCAACCATTAAACCATTAGAACACTTTAAATTCAAATAATTTTTAATTAAAAATATAAACCATTAATTTGAATAGTCCATAAAAGCCAATCATTGATATTTCACCTCCGGCGAACTAAATTGCCCTGTTTTAATTTAAACACATTTTCAATCTAAATAATTTTTTAATTAAAAATATAAACCATTAATTTGAATAGTCCATGAAAGCCAATCATGGATATTTCACTCGCGCGAACTAAAATGATTTACGTAAATATTCTCTGTATTCATTATAATATCATAAACAGGGGAAGGCTCTTTCCCTTGCTATATCTTTTATTGATTCAACTACATGAAAAATAAAGATTAAAAATGTAGAAATTCATTTAAGTGGGGGCAAACAGAGTCGGCCTAAACCGGACAGATTTGTTGGAAAATCGGCAACCTTCGGCTGAGAGTTCGCTTCCAACTCGCACATTGACTTCTGTTTGCAGCGTCCAGTAGTTCGTCCACGCTGGCCGGCATATTGAGTTCGTCTCCGTTCTTGTTGTTGAGATTCAGGCGATGAATAAACCGGCACCTTGTGCCGTACGGACATGTTCCCGTCGCCGTGAACGCTCGGCAGATCTGCTTCACATCGGTGAATCATAAAATAATATGAACGAATAATAATGAAACAGAACCTTAGACGCACGCATATGGAACGTCCATGGATCGAATCCTTCAACGGTTTCCCTAAATAATGCATGTACAGTGTTGAACACATGAACCTTAAACTATTCAATACTGATTTTTGAATTTGTAGATCTTACCTCGGTTTTGTACTTGGGATGGCGAGTAGCAGGCCGCAGATCATCTCTGCCATGTGCAAACTATAATAGATAATCAACAATAAGCCACGCAGAAGAATTATGTCTGTTAGAATTTGATGAATAGATCATGCATAACTGAAAAATTAATGAGGAAAATCTAAAAGGAAATGAAGAAGTCCAGGAATTTTTGATATATAATTGATATATAATCACCTGGCATTTTAAGCCGTAGCGGCAAGTTCCGGATTCTTCCCACGATCGGCAAATCTCCGTCTTGTACAGGCTATTTGGAGAAACCCCGCTACTTGTGGCAGAAGATTCGGCGCTTGTGTTTTTCGGCTTCGGACAAGCTACTTGTTCCGGACTGAGAAACGAATTAGATGCATTAATCACAATTCCATCCATTACAATAACGTCCTCTTCAAGCTGTTCCGGGTTGTAAGTCGGTATCTTAATCCGTGGCATTTTCATCGGAGGTGTGCTAAATGCCGAAAAGCAAGAAGGGGGCGACAAGCTTCCGAATGCGTTTTCGGTCATATTCCGAGTGCTTGAGAAACTAGATCGGCTGCTGCTACCTATAGGGCTAATGTCAGGCTCGGGTGACCAGGGGCTCACGATGAGCGGTGGACTGCGAGTGCAATTAGCGGTCGCTGTTGCTACTTTTCTCAGTGAAAGCTTCTGGTCCTGCGCAGCACGGTGATGGAATTTTTCAGCTTGAGCACAAGATAAAATATTCTCTGTCCCGGCTATCGTCGTTCCGGCTAGGCTGTGCGTGAAACGTAGAAGTTCCGGATCCATCTCCTGAATGTCGAGATCCAGAGGCTCAATGCAGGCGTTAAATGCGTGGCCGAGATAGGCATTCACGGAAATCGGAACCAGAGGCGAGCGTCCCCGTAGAGGAACCTGCTTTGCCATATTGTATGACTGATGACAGAAAGAAGAACTCAAGGCACAGCTTAATCGCCTTTAAATGTCTCAGAAATCCCGATCCGTCTTCAGAGAGTTAAAGATCGATCTATCAATCGCTGAAACATCAAGAATTCAAAGCTTTAAAGTGTTAGCTGAAAAATAAACTGATAATATATTAATAACATTTTTCTTAAAAGTTTATATTTCTTAGTTCATTAAGCTAAAATTTACTATAGAATGTTCATCAAAGAGTCTTTAAGAGCGAATTTAAGAGCGAATCCAGTGCTTGGAATTGAAGTTCTAAAATGTCAAATTACAGAGTTATTTAGACAATTTTAAGCTCAAATTTAAAGGATTTTGGTGCACTTATGCGAAATGAGCAAATGCAAATAATAAAGTCTTCAACCGAAATCGTAAAATTCAGAGAAGAAATCAGTTAAATGAATGATGAAACCGTAAAAGAATTCTTGTATCTCCAAATTTACATCAATCTTCACAGAATTCATTGGGTTTACTATAACATGAACTATATAAAGCAATCA
>JASDQU010106152.1:253695-265242 GCA_032191745.1 Picea mariana
CATTTTTCCAATAATACAACTTCATACTAGACACAACAATTAAATAATTTGAAGAAAATACAACTATCTATCCAATTAGAACAATTAGAGTTGTTGTCATGCTTGCAAGAAAGGTGAGAATGCAATTGATTTTGCATATAAAGGATGGAAACTTAGAAAATGACAAAGCAATGGTATAACTTTCATATTTAATATTTTTACTTTTAAATGTTTACATCTCTTCAACCAGATTACATAACTACCATAATGTTTGATGTTACAACTCCAATTGTTTGAAACATATGAACATTTTTTTACTTTGATGGAACAACAGATACAAAAAAGATAATTTCCTATAATGTTTTTCAAGAATATAACAAAGAAAAAAGATGTAAAATAAAAGATATGCACAATGCAATCAAAATTTATAACATAGCTCAGAATAAAGACAATACAATATTTGAAGAAAATAACTAGTTCAACCAATGTTGTAAGTATAGATATATACATGCATTTAGAAACTTCATAGATAAGACTATTTAAAAACATATATATTATCTTGTTTTATATATTAACTATTATATTATATTAATAGGTTGAAGGTATACTAGCAATAGAAAATGCATACTCAACCCCTTTTGAACATGTATGTGCCATCAATAATTCTCTAGCTAATGCATTTGCATTAATAGATGATGTAGCAACTGATTGTGTAAAATGCAACCATAAATGCCCTTTTTCTATGTAGACATTGCATAAATGCTATTATCAAAACCATTAACAACACTATACAATGAATATTGCAGAATCTACTTCCTAACCTAACACAAATGTAAAACAAATAAACAAATTCACACTAAATGAGGACATTAAAAAAATGGGTGAATAAAAGGATAAATCATAGAAATTTACTTATGGTAAAGAAAACTTGAATTATTGATCAATAATATGGAAAATTGTTCTATTTAAACTTATTTGTCTTTTTTTTTGAGATTTTCTTATTCTCCTTATATAGAAGAAATCAACAAATGAAAAATAACAATAAATATAGAAAGATATGTCTTAATATTGTAAATCACCCATTCATCCCCTTCAAAGTTCAAGCAAGTTAAGAAAAATAATGCAAATTGATGAAACTTTATGTTTTGTTGATAGCTTCTCATGATTGAAAGTCATCTGCTATATATTTGTATGCCACATTGCATCTTATCTATTTATATTTTTCAATCTTTTAAATCCTGTACAAAATTGCACATTTCAAAAGGTTTTAAATCACACTTCTTTAGTAGTGAGAATAAAAATAAACATTAAGTAATAAATTTAAAACATAACTACATATTAAAATGATAATAAATATTGTTTATTTATTTTTCATGATAATAAATATTTTTTATTTATTTTTCATTATTAACATAGAATAAAAATACTAAATACTCATTTACTCTAAATCCAAAACAAAAAAATATAATAACAAATACACTTTAAAAACATTACATTTGTAACTTATTAAGAGACAATAAAAATGTTTGAAAAGACATGCCAATCCACCAAATCAAATAGAATTTTATATATGCCTATAATATCAACCATTAGAACAGTTTCCATTCAAATAATTTTTAATTAAAAATATAAACCATTGCCTTGTTTTAATTTAAACATTTTTAGAATAAAAATACTAACCATTATAATATCAACCATTAAACCATTGGAACACTTTAAATTCAAATAATTTTTAATTAAAAATATAAACCATTAATTTGAATAGTCCATAAAAGCCAATCATTGATATTTCACCTCCGGCGAACTAAATTGCCCTGTTTTAATTTAAACACATTTTCAATCTAAATAATTTTTTAATTAAAAATATAAACCATTAATTTGAATAGTCCATGAAAGCCAATCATGGATATTTCACTCGCGCGAACTAAAATGATTTACGTAAATATTCTCTGTATTCATTATAATATCATAAACAGGGGAAGGCTCTTTCCCTTGCTATATCTTTTATTGATTCAACTACATGAAAAATAAAGATTAAAAATGTAGAAATTCATTTAAGTGGGGGCAAACAGAGTCGGCCTAAACCGGACAGATTTGTTGGAAAATCGGCAACCTTCGGCTGAGAGTTCGCTTCCAACTCGCACATTGACTTCTGTTTGCAGCGTCCAGTAGTTCGTCCACGCTGGCCGGCATATTGAGTTCGTCTCCGTTCTTGTTGTTGAGATTCAGGCGATGAATAAACCGGCACCTTGTGCCGTACGGACATGTTCCCGTCGCCGTGAACGCTCGGCAGATCTGCTTCACATCGGTGAATCATAAAATAATATGAACGAATAATAATGAAACAGAACCTTAGACGCACGCATATGGAACGTCCATGGATCGAATCCTTCAACGGTTTCCCTAAATAATGCATGTACAGTGTTGAACACATGAACCTTAAACTATTCAATACTGATTTTTGAATTTGTAGATCTTACCTCGGTTTTGTACTTGGGATGGCGAGTAGCAGGCCGCAGATCATCTCTGCCATGTGCAAACTATAATAGATAATCAACAATAAGCCACGCAGAAGAATTATGTCTGTTAGAATTTGATGAATAGATCATGCATAACTGAAAAATTAATGAGGAAAATCTAAAAGGAAATGAAGAAGTCCAGGAATTTTTGATATATAATTGATATATAATCACCTGGCATTTTAAGCCGTAGCGGCAAGTTCCGGATTCTTCCCACGATCGGCAAATCTCCGTCTTGTACAGGCTATTTGGAGAAACCCCGCTACTTGTGGCAGAAGATTCGGCGCTTGTGTTTTTCGGCTTCGGACAAGCTACTTGTTCCGGACTGAGAAACGAATTAGATGCATTAATCACAATTCCATCCATTACAATAACGTCCTCTTCAAGCTGTTCCGGGTTGTAAGTCGGTATCTTAATCCGTGGCATTTTCATCGGAGGTGTGCTAAATGCCGAAAAGCAAGAAGGGGGCGACAAGCTTCCGAATGCGTTTTCGGTCATATTCCGAGTGCTTGAGAAACTAGATCGGCTGCTGCTACCTATAGGGCTAATGTCAGGCTCGGGTGACCAGGGGCTCACGATGAGCGGTGGACTGCGAGTGCAATTAGCGGTCGCTGTTGCTACTTTTCTCAGTGAAAGCTTCTGGTCCTGCGCAGCACGGTGATGGAATTTTTCAGCTTGAGCACAAGATAAAATATTCTCTGTCCCGGCTATCGTCGTTCCGGCTAGGCTGTGCGTGAAACGTAGAAGTTCCGGATCCATCTCCTGAATGTCGAGATCCAGAGGCTCAATGCAGGCGTTAAATGCGTGGCCGAGATAGGCATTCACGGAAATCGGAACCAGAGGCGAGCGTCCCCGTAGAGGAACCTGCTTTGCCATATTGTATGACTGATGACAGAAAGAAGAACTCAAGGCACAGCTTAATCGCCTTTAAATGTCTCAGAAATCCCGATCCGTCTTCAGAGAGTTAAAGATCGATCTATCAATCGCTGAAACATCAAGAATTCAAAGCTTTAAAGTGTTAGCTGAAAAATAAACTGATAATATATTAATAACATTTTTCTTAAAAGTTTATATTTCTTAGTTCATTAAGCTAAAATTTACTATAGAATGTTCATCAAAGAGTCTTTAAGAGCGAATTTAAGAGCGAATCCAGTGCTTGGAATTGAAGTTCTAAAATGTCAAATTACAGAGTTATTTAGACAATTTTAAGCTCAAATTTAAAGGATTTTGGTGCACTTATGCGAAATGAGCAAATGCAAATAATAAAGTCTTCAACCGAAATCGTAAAATTCAGAGAAGAAATCAGTTAAATGAATGATGAAACCGTAAAAGAATTCTTGTATCTCCAAATTTACATCAATCTTCACAGAATTCATTGGGTTTACTATAACATGAACTATATAAAGCAATCAAATTACCTGAACTATATAAAGCAATCAAATTACCTGGACACTGAAGCTGTAAAGAAAATAAGCCAAGCTCGGGAAATAGGATCCGGCCAACGCCACTTCCGTGGCACTGAATTGAACTTCAAAGCAATTGAAGCCGATATGCGGAAGGCAGGGTAGGGTCGAATAGACTGCATTACATTACAGGGGAAGCTTATGTAGCAGTTCGAAGCCATCAATATGAAAAAAAAAAAGTGTTTCCCTAAGATTTACCAATATAAGTTCTTTAATTCAAAAAAGTGTTTCCCTAAGATTTACCAATATAAGTTCTTTAATTCTATAGCCCCGCCATTTCTAACGGAATATTTAGCCACATGGTTCTCGACTTGACCCCATGAATAGCAGGTGACCACACTACCTTCTATGACGATACGTCGTTGTCACCTGAAGCTCAATTGCAGGCTGGACCGTCCATTTGCGAGTATCTACGGCTGAGATTGAGCCTAGATGGCAAAAAATAAATATCGAAATGCCTATGATATCGTCCTTCCATTTCATCTATTTATATAAGTAATACAAATTATAAAAGTATTATAGTATTTAAGATTCAAATGAACAAATGCAAAATTCTCAAATCCTACAAAATAATAATAATAATTTAATTTTAAGGTTATAGTGAAGCCACACACCAAATGGTGTATGAGATCCCATTGTTTGTGAGACAAGGGACATCCTTTGCGCAACGATTTGACTACTAAAGTCTATAGAGGTGTATATATCTTACTCCCCTATGGATTTGAACCTGTGACCTATTAAGGAGGAAACACATGATCAAAACTAATTATAGATATGTGTGTGTAGGTGTTCATAGTTAGTCATATTATTGTTTGAGCTTCYGAGAAATAAATTGAGTATTAAATTTTARAACATCCAACGTTTTGAGTGGACACTTGTTATAGCATCAATTGCCACTACATATGCATTGATGACTTATTTGGCCTTTTCCTATCCTACTTGTAGACATTAATCCCATTTCCCTCTAAATTTTTCAAAAAAACAATATTTKTTGACATGTATGTGCCCAACTAATAGTTATGCAAGGTGTGTATATGCATGTTGTTCGATTGAAAAACACGTACACCTCAATTTTTCTTTAAAAAAACAATTTTGCATATTTTTGGGTGGGGTTCATGGGTTCACTTGGTTCCTAACCCCCTATTGCATGTGCATAACTAACCACTCCAACCACTTGGAGATGGTATAAATTGAGCCTAAGGCATGTAGAGAGGAACAATCATACTTGAAGCAAAATTACATTGGCAATTTTCTGCCTTGTCTGCAAGCCCTTGTTCCCCTACCACTGATTCATTTCTTGAGACCTGGAAACCCTTGTTTCCAACCTTTGTCATGCTTCATATATCTGACCAAGAAGTTTCCCTTTGTCTTCTTTGGGTCCACATAAGCATTGAAGCAGAGGTGCTACCTATAATCAATGGCCCGGGTGGAGGGACCTGGAGTCCAGCCTCAAAGTAGTGCTGCAACAGGTGCAGGTGATAACTACCTATATTTTGTTGTCTAATAATAAAGAGACCTCTTTCCCATGAAATACTTTTGTTTTAATATATATGATGATTATGTTTGAATATCTTATCTCTTAGAATACTAATTGTTTCTGTCAATTTGTTTTTTATCATTTTCATAAAAGGTAGTTATTATATAACTGCTCTCCTTTGTAGTTCTCTACTTGAGTGTTTTGCAGGGGATCAAATGGACAATTCAGAAGGAGTGAAAAAGTTTTTCAACCACAGGATCTTTATCAAACGTAGGACACCCAATATGTTTATTTTTCCTTGCTACTAGTAGTTAATTAATTGATCGAGTTAGTTACAAATCTTTGATTACATTTCTGGGATTTGGTTTGTTCTTTAAACGGTCAACGCTCTGTTGTATTTTTAACCCATAGCCGTAGGAAAATTTCCTCGTAACATAATTGGAGATCATACTAGGGATTTATCTCATTTGTGGGTTAGTTTTAGGTGATTTCCTTTGTTTTTCTTGTTTGTCTTCGTTTTTCTATTTTTGACTGAGTAGTTTAAAGCTTTTGAGCCTTGTTTACACGTAATCAAGCCTTTTGGCTTTGTCTTTCATCATTTTTCTGGAATTTTTAGGGTTGTATACATGCTTTACTATGTAGACAGTCGCGTACATACACACTTTTGATTTGAGACAGTCACGTACATGCACACTCTTCCTTCTATACAATCGCATACAGAGCCCGAGTAAGAGTTTTTAACTTTTCTCATCCTTTTTGAGGTGTTTGTCTTGGTTTTTTGGATCTTTTCTGAGTGCTTTGACTCTCCCTGGCCTATTATTAGTTACATAAATCATACAAGTAAAATGTTTTTATAGAGAAAAAAAAATAGTTTATTTACTTTGTGCTTCAAGCTTATTTGGGTAGTCTTAATGTTATTTTCTTGACTTTTCATGTCTTGGGTTGTTTTGTCGACCCTCTTTATAGTTTAAATAAGCCTGGTTCATGTGTTATATAATATAACACATGCCATGTGTTATATTATCTACCTTAGTCCTACTTGTTTTTCATTGAAAAAGAAAAATTACACTAGTTTTCCATTTTCATTTTGCTTTAAAAACCAAGAAAATAAAACATGAAGTTTTCTTTATTTTTACTTCTTTCAGTCTTTATCCTTTCTTTAGCTGAAAAGAAAATTTATTTTCGAGCATAATTTCTTCCCTTGTATGTATTGATTTCAAAATATTACTTGTACTCTTAAAACACTTTGAGTTTTTGTGAGTCTTCAATGATAGTTTCATTGAAAAGGAAAATTTCAGTTTTGATTGTTTTTAATAGTTGCATTGCATTAAAAGAAAATTATATTGTTTTTTGTATTTTCATATAAAGTGAAAGCTAACATTACTTATATTGCATTGAAAATGATTTCATTGTATTGAAAATTTAAAAGAGTATGCATCTAGAAGCATTCTTTAACATTCTTTTTCATTGAAGAATACGTTTTTTTTTTCTTAACAATAGTGTTTTTAAGTGTTTCATTTTCTGCAAAGTCTCAAAACATCATTAGTTTTACGTTTGTAAACATTCGAGTAACAACACATATTAAAATTAATGCATAATCTAAAAGGAATTAGACTTTTTTTTGTAGGGTATGAATTAGTTTAGGTTTAGGGCCTTGGATTAGGATTGGAGAGATAACTCTATGAGGTTGTCAAACAAACATAGGAGTCTAAGTTAGGGAGAGAGAAACCCAACTGTCATATAGGTGTGGCCGAGAAAATCCTCTAACACAAGACCCAAAAACGAGGCCGCGTGAGGAAAATTCGAGGAGATCACCCCTCCGAAACTTAACCAAGCGTAGTGGATTGATCGTATATGGGGGTTTCACTAGTGCCTTTACTTCCCAAAGAGGCGACGCTTTCGGAGCTTCGAGATTCACTACCTTGACCATACGTTTGGTCCCGACTGTCGACTATTCCCTTGGACGTCAATTGCGAGTTTGTATCCATATTTTTTTTTCTTTGGTATTTCATAGGTGACTACAGGGGTTTCCTGCTAATCCGAAATGATATTTTAAAGACTTGGTTAAGTTTTAAGCATGAGTTCATTAACCAATTAGGAATTGATGAAGGAAGAAGAAATTAATGATATATCATAGCATCCATAATAAGAAATGAAAATCTGAGAGTAAACACAAAGAATCAACAAACCATAACAAAAAAATTGTTAACGAAAATCGACAAGATTGCCTACGTCTCTGGGCCTTTGTTTCAGTGGGTGAGGTTTTCTTATTTCTCTTCAATGCTTCAAAAGTACATCAAAAAAGTGTCATATGGATTACAAACTATTTTGGATGTGTTATTCTCGACCTCAAAAACCCAACACAACTGGCAACACTGAAAACGATTGAGTGTAGTTCCCAGAATTATCCCGCAAAATTCCCCTCCTCGATGGCTTCCCTGGATAAACAATGTCTTTGGCTTCACAATTCTACAACATTTCTCATGTTCTGAACTTGTTTGGACTGTCAAAAACCTCTGGTTTATATATATTCTAATTTGGGGGCTGAAATCCAACTTCCCCCCAACTTTTTGGCCTCAGATCCCCTTTAGAGGGCCAAAACTCCTCAAAAATCACTAAAAATTAGCTAAAAATCCACTAAAATAAGGTCAAAACCCAAAATTTGGCAAACAATTTGCTTAATCCCCCAGTTAGGGCGCACACTCCCCTTCTGTGGTCATATGAGGGCCATGTGGCCTAGTGCTAATGGGCGCACCTCCCTTAGCTGGAAAAAGGTGCTTAAGTTTAAATTTATGAAAAGTGGGTTTTTTCTCTAAAGTAGTAATTCGCCCTTTGTGGCTAGCTCATAGTGTTTAAGTCATTTGAAGAGGCAGGTTATGGGATCGAATCCCATGGAGTCCAACAATATAAATTTGACCTTTTTAAGACCTTGACCATGGTGACATGTGTCACCCTTGGATTGGACCATGTGTTAGCCCATGGTTGGCCAATCTTTTGCCACATAGACTATCAAAACTTTGACAATTGTCATCATGAACCCTTTCCACTTGTCATGACCTAGTGGTACCACATGTCATCACCTGATGGCTTCCACTTTTATAATTTAGAATCTTCCACGTGTCACATGCTGAAGATGCCACGTGTCCCTTGACCAGTTGACTTTTTGCCTGTTTGACCCAAACTTCAGATTGTGATAAATTTTGCATACAAACTTTTTTTTTCGATTCATTTGCGCAGCCGAAAAGATTACAAAGATAAATTCGTGATCATGGCATTTTATTGAGAATTTGAAAATTTTGATTTTTGAACCTTTCAAGATCCATTTGGATCACACCTCCCCACTAAGACCTTTTGGTCCTCCAAAAGGGTATTAACCAGACATCAAGTGTGGGATAGGTCACCCCACTTGTTCTCTGTCTTTAAACTTTGTCCTGTGCACCTATCTCATCAAGATCAATTGAAAAACAATCATGACAACTGACAACATATGGTTATCCAATTGTACTCTTTCACATCTTACTGAAGCCACTACCATCCATGTTGAAAACATTAGCAATGATAACATAAAAAATATGACTACAAATGAGCTAATATGTTTGTAGTACTTGCACGACATTAGCTTATCTCGAAGAAAAGTATGATTGAACTTCCATTATACAATCATCTCATGTTCATGCTTAAGATCAATTGCTTGATTTGGCACAATTATAGGTATGTTGCTTGCGTAAGCTTCCTTCCTTAATTGTTTCATTGTTTGTAGAGATTGATTTTATTTTAAATGATGAACATGTACAACATATTCATTGCCTTCTTTTATTAAGTGATATTGATTATGTTCTTTGTAGAATATTTATTTGCAATCATACAAATAAGGAATCCCTAAGACCATTCCACATTCATTGAGTGGCACTACATCACACGTTACCTCATCCACAAATTTTGATGAAATTGCAAACTTTAAAGTGCATGTTTTTGTTATGTGCAATTTATGATTGTTGCTTATCCATTTAAGCGAGTGAGGTTTATGATGCATCTGAGTGTTTAATCCCAATTGTTTAACCACTTCCTCTGAAATCAAGTTAGGTTGAGATCCACTATCTATCAATGTGTCGACCTTAGTATGCATCATTATGACCCTTATGTGAAACAATTTACTTATAGAATCATATCCATCACCGATTTTACCTTTCAAACCAACTGCTGTGATTTTAAACTCATCACCCAAATATGATCCCAAGTCTGTTGGTTGTGTTGTTTTTGCAACTGTTTGCCTCCGTTTCCTTTCTTTGAACAACTTTGGTCTCTTCTCGGGATGCAATTTCCAAAAAATGGTCATCATCATGCCCTTCTTTCTTGCAATGCTTGCAAGAGAGCTTATCTTCCCTTCTTGTCACTAAATTTTCTTTCTTGTCATTCCCCTTCCTTTTGTCCTCTTTTCTTGAAGACGATTCCCCTAATACACCAACTCTTGTTTCCCCTGCCTTAATGCATGTTGCTTGAACAAAAACCTCATCAAGATTAGTAGGTCCAAACATAAATACAGTGTTACGAATGTGTGCAGGTAAACCTCCTATATACTTCATAAGAGTTTCTTGGGTATGTAATGGAATGTCTAACATTAATGCCATCTTACGAAATTCATCTGTGTATTCTTGCACTATTTATCCATTTCTTAGTTTAAGACCTTGCCATTCAATTAAAGACTTCTCTTTATAACCCAAAGGATAAAATGGTTTTCTAAGTGCAGAAACAAAACCTTTCCATTATGGAAATACATTACCCACTTGTTGCATGCCATTTTGCAACTTGCTTTGGCACCAGATGAGTGTTGTGCCTGCAAGTCGAAGCGATGCCAATTTGATTTGAGTTGCCTTATCTTTGATTTGTTGCACACTGCAATAGAATTCCATCTATTTGACCCAATTATCAAGCCTCTCTGCATTGACTTCACCATCATACATGGGTAATTCAAACTTCACATCAAGCTTAAGTAAAGGCATATCATGTTTATGTTTATGGGAATATTTTCTTGCGGTGGACTTATAACTTGTACTTGAAGAAGAAGAAGTTGATGGAGAAGAAGGAGGTGAAGGAGGAGGTTTAGGAGGATCCTCTCCTTCTTCACTTTTGGTATTTGAATATTCAACTGGAATCAGTCTCTTCCGCTCCAAGTAATCATCATATAAAACCTATACCATCTCTGACATGGCGAAGAAGATCTTTTGAAACTCTATCTCGTTATGAGAAAGTCCCTCTTTCAATGCCATATTCTCACTTTGAGAAGTTGTCTTTCTCGATCCAATATCAGGATTCTCTTCAACAAGATCACCTTCACGATGATTCAACTTTTCCCTGGTAATCATGCAAACTCAAAAACCAACCATCAACCTGCTCTGATACCACTTGATCCGAAATGATCTTTTAAAGACTTGTTTAAGTTTTAAGCATGAGTTCATCAACCAATTAGGAATTGATGAAGGAAGAAGAAATTAATGATATAACATAGCAGACATAATAAGAAACTCATATCTGAAAGTAAAGACAAAGAATCCAAAAACCATAACAATAAATTTGTTAACAGAGTTCAACAAGATTGCCTACGTCTCTGGGCCTTTGTCTAAGTGGGTGAGGCTTTCTTATTTCTCTTAAATGCTTCAAAAGTACAAAAAAATGTGTCATATGGATTACAAAATGGTTTGACTGTGTTCTTCTAGACCTCAAGAACCCAACACAACTGATGACACTAAAAACAGTTGAGCGTAGCTCCCGGAACTAGCTTGCAAAGTTCCCCTCCTCGATGGCTTCCCTGCATAAAAAATGTCTTTCGCTTCACATTCTACAACATTTATCTTGTTCTGAACTTGTTTGGATTGTCAAAATCCTCTGGTTTATATAGATTCTGATTTGGGGGTCTAAATCCAACTTTCCCCCAACTTTCTGGCCTCAAATTGGGCTCAGATCCCCTTCAGAGGGCCAAATATCCTAAAACATCACTAAAAATTAGCTAAAAATCCACTAAAATAAGGTCAAAACCCAAAATTTGGAAAAACATATCCTTAATCCCCTAGTTAGGGTGTGCCCCCCCCTTCTGTGGTCATATGAGGGCCCT
>JASDQU010106152.1:284359-295753 GCA_032191745.1 Picea mariana
CTTCTGCATCTTCTACCTCAACATCCCGCCTCTGTTCTTCGGTGATGTGATCTTCTCCAATGTCCTTCTTTTTATCTGGACACTCGTAAGACTTGTGTCCATTTTTCCCGCATGTGAAGAATGTGATTACTCCACCTCTTCCTCTTCCTCTACCTCTAGTACGAGGAAAAGTGTTGTTGTCAGCAAAATCTCCCCTCTGTTCATTATGATTCCCTCTCTGTTCAACATATTGTTGCCCTCACTGTGAGGTTCCACCTCTCTCAGTATAAATCTAAGGTTTCTTCCATTCCTCCTTGGGCTTCTGATATCTATCCTGGGCAACTGGCTTGCCTCTGGGCTGACTTCTGCCTCGGCCCCTTTGACTCTGCTTTCGGCTCAACTTCTCTTCAGCTTTCAGTGCCATCTGATAAGCATATTCCATCGTTCGGATGGTTACCATGCTCATCTCATCCTGGATATCATATCTTAGGCCATTCATGTATCTGGCAACTTTCTCATCATCTCTTTCTCGATGACCTGCCCTGATGTTCAGTTTATAGAATTCCTCAGTGTATTCTTTCACTGTCATCAACGTCTGTCTCAGGTTCTGCATTCTCCTGAACAGAGTAATTTGATAGTCCCTGGGGATGAATTTCTCTTTCATCTTCGTGATCATTCGATCCCAACTTTTGATCTTCTGCTTGCCTTTGCAACGTCTGTCACCTTTTAGTTCATCCCACCACAATGCTGCATGTCCTTTCAAGCGTGTAACAACGTGCTTGAATTTCTTGTCTTCTTTGACATCTTCGTAGTCGAAGTAAGTGTCTAGAGCTCTAATCCAGTCTAGAAGCTCCTCTGCATCCAAGTTTCCCTCATAAACTAGAATGTCCATCTTTGCTCTTACACCCATCCTGGCAATAGCTTTGATCAAATGCTCGTTTGATGCATCTTCGGCTACAACTTCCTCTTCACGTTCAACCTCTACTTCGCTTTCGGAATCATTGAGATCCCCTACACTGGTTGTGCGTCTTTGCATTGTCTCCATGTCTTCGAGTCTGGCTCGGAGATCACGCATCTGTCTCTCCATGACTGGATCTGTTACCTGCCTGCCTCTTCTCCTCGACATTTCCCTATCCTCTGGATCGGGTGATTGTCTATCTCTCCTTGGCGGCATGGTGAATTCTCTTCTCTGCTACAGAAAGAAAAGAATCTTTCTGTGCTATGATACCAATTGACGCAGCATGCACCTGCAGGCATGTCCGCTCACAGGATCTTCTCTTTCCCCTCGGCCGAAGAACACTTAACCGGTCCTTCTATTTCCCTATCGGGAAATCAACACCCATAGAACTCTTCATGCAATCCCCTTCCTGCACTCGGAGGATCAGACTTCGTGACTTCGAGACCCGATGACAATCAACGCTAACCTTTCCTTCTATATTAGAAATTTCTTTATCACGATTTCGCTACTCGCGATGTCAAACACTTCGTTTCCCCAACTCCCAACTCCCGATATGTCGAAACCTCGATGCACGTGTGAGTTGACTATTCAACGCTTCACCTCATTGAAAATTCGGGGTTCACGATATCGTGAATCCGGATGCTATTGTATCGGGACTTCTCGCTGCGAGACCCCGATAAGGCGTTCCACCTATCCACGTCATGAACTCATGTGGCCCCACACTGTTTACGTAGCCATCGGGATATCGCGTATCGCAATTTCACGATTCTCGTTGAAATGTTTTGGAGTTTCAATCCACGAAACCCCGATACACGATATACGTGTAGATCCAACGGCCCTTGTGGCTCGTATCAACGGCTCTACCCCTCCTGAGATTCTAGCCTCTTAGAGAATATGACGTCGTATCTCCCCTGCACCTTTGCAAGATCTAACGGCCCACGGAATGTCGCGAATTCTCCTTGGAGAATACCGACTTTCCATTCCTTGGCGAAATCTACGAAATGACTAAGTGCTCCTCCATGGAACTCGTCCTCTTGCGCGCAAACTTACAATGCTTCCCTCGAACTTCAAGGCACAACTTTCCTGCTCTTCCCTTCAATGGATTAGAAGGCCTTATCCCTCCTGAGCTTCTCCACGACCTTCAAGTCTTCGGAAAGAAACTCTTGCACACACTCTTTGCGGCAACCCTTCAACCACGTCTAAGTGTTGAGGTTCCTTGACTCTGCACACACCTGCAACAACATTCCTTAATCCTTCACTCAGGTTCGCAACCCTAAGACTTTGTTTGTCCTGCGCACTCCTTGCACGACTCCTGTGCCCAACTGCACTCCTGGGTGAATGAGAACAAAATTTTAACTATCTGAGCTTCAGAGACGCAACCCTGAATTCTTGTCGATGCACTCCTTGCAGACACTTCAACTGCACTTCTTGCAGGAATTCTTACTCAGATAGAGAAACAATTGAAACTCATTCTTTCACCCTTTCAGACTTCAATTCAGACATGAAATCATATACACAGCATATAAAAGCAAATGTATAATAGGAAGCAAACATTCATGAGCATAACAACATCAATACACAGAGAATAGACACAAAACCATGAATTTGAATCTACTTCTTCCATTAATCCAAATATCTGTACATGGGTGTTCTTACACAACTCTCTGCTTCTCCTATGCTCTTCTGCTTCTAACTCTCCTATTACAATGCACGATGAGGGTGTCTATATCCCATTTCCCCCTTGCGCTCCCAAGCAGTCTAATCTAGAATTAAATTCTATCTACTTTACATTAACTATCTTAAATGCCTCTACCTACTAAGGATGAGAGCAATCCGCTCAAGGTCCATTTACATTATACAAGTGCGCTTCATCTTAATGGCTCATTTAAGAACGCGCAACGACTTCCAAAGTGTTTTCAAAATTTGCGTTGGCTTGTCCAACTGTCCAATTACTTCCGTGCTGGCTCGCTTGATGTGGGAGATGCTACTGCATCACTAAGGAGGGAGGATTGATCCATGTGGATATCGGTGGCCACCCACCTTTTCCATCTGGCTCAAAACAATTTTCTGGCAATTTTGGTAATTTACTATTTTTAGTAGTTTTCACTTCCGGAGCTGTTTTGAGGCCCTAAACGATGTTTTTTTGGGAAAAAAGTTTTTCAATATGTAAGTTCCTTTGATATTTAACCTAAAATGAATCTCCTCGACGATACCTTTCCAATGGGCTATCATACGCCTAAAACGGGGATTGTATGCAAAAGTTATGACCCCGAGAAGTTGATGTAGTAACTTACCCAAACGAGACGCACATGACTTTTGGCACTTCATCTCCTAGGGTTAAGTTTTTGGACGTCTAGGGTTTTGGCATTCCTGCTTATGGTAAAAAGGCCTTCAGATCCTCACTGTAATCAGGATCTTGCGAATGAGCGCATTCGTCACATCTCTTCTCAAAGATAAGCCACCACCATTCCAACAAGCTTGTTTCCGCTGCATTTTACAGTTTCAACTTATTTCATTATTTAATATAAAACCAATTTTACTATATCTTTGTTATTCTGTGTTAAGCACCTATTAATAATTTGTATTCATTTCTTTCTGCTCATAAAATACAGATCATGAGGTGTTGGAGAACATAGGAGGACATGAAGCTTATTCATTCACCGATGGATTCTCAAGATACCATTAGATCAAGATAGCACCGGAAGACAGATGGAAGACCACTTTTTCTACAGAATGGGGATCTTACCAGTACACAATCATGTTGTTTGGACTAAATAATGCACCAACAATATTCTCCAGAGTAGTCATAGCTGCATTTAAATAGTTTAATCACTAGTTTCTATAAGTATATCTGGATGATGGGACAGTCTATAGTTTGTTGAAATACCATGTAGAGGTCTTGCAGATGATGTTAGAAATATGCAAGCAGTGCCCAATTTCATTAAAAATCAAGAAGTGCATATTCAGAACACCTTTTGGGATACTATTGGGCCATATAGTATGCAAGCAAGGCTTTCTAGTAGATCCTGCCAAGATTGCAGTAATTGTTAACCTACCACCACCAAAAACAATCTGTCAATTGAGAGAGACATTGGGACACACAGGATACTACAAGAAATTTATAAAGGGTATGTGCAAATCACTGCGCAAATGGATAAAATGCTAAGGAAAGACACCAAGTTTCATTGGAATGAGGAATGCCAGCATAGATTGGGCACCTTGAAAGAAAATATGGTAACCGCACCAATCTTGGTATTCCCCGATTGGGAAAATACATTCCACGTACATGTATATTCATTGACCATAGCACTTGGAGCTATTCTGGTGTAGCCAGGAGCAGGAGAATTAGACCATCCGATTGCATTTTCTAGAAGAAAACTGTTAGAATTAGAGCATAATTAAAATACCATGGAGAGGGAAGGCTTAGCTATGGTCTACATGCTTTAGAAGTTTAGACATTACTTACTAGGAAAAAATTTCAAGATGTTCATAGACCATTCAACGCTCAAATACCTAGTCAACAGGCCAGTGTCGGGGGGGATTTGCAGATGGCTATTTTTGTTTCAAGAATTTGACTTTGAATTAATAGTCAAGCCAGGAAAGTTGAATGCAAGACCTAATCACCTGTCGAGTATCACGAATGGGGAGGAACCTACAAATCTAGAGGATAACTTTCCTAATGCACAGTTATTTTCCATCCAGACAGTCGATGAATACTTCACAGACATCATCCAATACTTGAGTACAGGGACTGTTCCACAAGAATTCAACACGATGCAGTAGAAAAACTTGGTATTCCAGGCTACAGACTATCAGCTAATTGCAAGACACTTATAGAAAATAGGCGCAGATAGCATCTTGAGAAGATGTGTTCTAGAACATGAAAGACCAAGGATTTTAGCAGAAACCCATGAGGGAATAGCAGGAGGACATTATGTAGGAAAAGCTACTGCAGATAGGGTATTGCATGCAGGAATATGGTGGTCGAATGTTCACAGAGACTCAAAATATTACTGCCAGAAATGCAATGCATCTTAGAGGGTTGTGTTGAGCACTCAACACACCCTAAAAAGCCTTATCAATTTTTTTTCACTTTTTGGGTACCACTTGATCTTTTGTACTATCTGACTCGATTTCATTTTTGGAAATGTTTTGACTTTGTTTATTTTAATGACTCTCATCACCTATTCAGTTTTTTTGAACTTGTGAAACCTCATGTCTAAAAGAACTTAACACTCGAATTAAGAATCGACATCCAAGGCTGCACCTAACGCGCTCGGATTCAACATTAGAAAGAATTCAAGTGAGTGGAGGGACCACACAAAAACAATAGTCGTTGAGCGTTGATCCTCATCGATATCGATATAAAGCGGTTTGGTTTGCATAAGTTGTTCGCATAAAGGTTCGATTAACAAATCCCAAGGGTTCCGCGACCTCCTGGTCAAGGATCTTAGTCTCTTGAGATGAATTAGCTCTTTCGAGCCTTTAGTAGCCCCTATTTGCATGTGACCTCAGGCTATGACCCAGGGCTTAACCTCCTAGACGCTTCGCAATTTCAGGACTCTAACTAGAACCATATCAACGGTCCATGTCCCCCCATTGCAACCAATGGGAAAGATCTTCTCCTGGACTCCACGTTGCGGGATTTTCGAATGTTCCAACCTCCACTTTTCCCTGGAGTACTCCATACCCAGAATTATAGATCGGGTGCCACGCATCCACCAAAATCAACGGCCAGGTCCACTTCGGGACTTCGACGCTTGGGAGTTTTGGACGTTCCTATAGAATTTTCTCACAAAGTGTCAAACCTCCACAATAAATCTCCACGCTCCAGGTGTCTTGTCAAAGAGGTCGGCTAAGATGGATTTCAACACCTCGACCTTTGGGCATTTTCAGATGTTCTATCCTTGGTTCCTTTCAAAGGTCTCTTCCTCCAAAACTTGTGGATCTTTTCCACATGCCCTCTGTAGATCCAATGATCCATATCTACTCCGTTCTCTGTGACTTCACAAAAATTGTGCCTTTCTTCATGCAAGTTCTTCCAGAGCTCTTCCCTCCCGAGCTATCTTATCCATTTCCATGTATCCCCTTCACAACCAACGACTAGGATCAGTTCGTGATTTCGGCCTTCGGCAATCCCAATCCTCAATAATTCAAAACACTCCAAACCATGAAATGTCAAAGTACTTCATGGCTAACTTCCATACATTTTTCTAGATCTAATGGTTTGGACTGACTTTGCTTCCTCGTGAAGGGATCTTGGCCGATAACTCGTTAAACATTCAGAGCTTCTCTCCCTTTGAAGATTTCTTCCTGCTATCTCTCTTGATATTTGTTTCTCGAACCCATTGAATCCTTAGAGGGCTAATGCACCCATACCCCTCGTCTCTCATTTCCCTATGCCTTAATCAACTTTTCCTCTTCTGGTTGCTTAAGTCAGTTTCCCATTAATGAGTGACTTGGCTCTTCTTCGTTTCTTTCTTGATCGAGTCTTCGTGCATTTTTTGTTTATATTGTTTATTGAAGGATAATTACATGTCGTATTTGGTTCAGAATTATTGTTATCATGTTTTCCATTGATTGATCCCACAACAAGTCAACCGAGCCTTTTTGTATGCACAGGAAGTGCCCATGGACAAAACACAAAAATTCAAAGCGGTCATTTTTGGGCCTGGATTGTCAAACATACAAGGTAATTTTTCAATGGTAAAGATCCAACAGGCTGATCATATCAATGGCTCTCGTCCATTCGGGGGTCCAGAATCATGCGGGGTTTAAAAAAAGGCATTAGGAAAGTCACTCCATGACTTTGACATTCGAGCGCACGAGCTTGTCATTGTTTCGATTGCCGAAGTGCCGAACTCCTGAAGTATTTGATGTTAAACACAGATTAAGCCCGAGTTAATTAGTGATAAACTATGGCTAATCACTTTGCGATATCATCACTTTGGGATATTTTCATGATTTACATCCAGAAACTCCTGAACGTCAAACTCCCAAATGTAAAAGTAACGAGAGACTGTCATGTCACTCCGGGTCTGTACTACTCCGGGATAACTTCATGCTTCACAATCCAAAACTCTCGAAGCCCGAAGTTACGAAGCACGTGGAAACCATTAGTTGAGACACATGGCACACTCATCAGTCATGACACGTGGCAATCATTCCAGGTCATTTGGTTGCATCATTCGTCCATTTCCACATGACACATGTCACTCTTCTTTCCATGACACATCAACAATATGAAATCTGGCCGCCACATCATATTCAAGAGATATTCCTTCATGGGATTTCCAAGCACAACATTTCAAAGCTCCTGAAATCCAAAGTGTTGAAGTAATGAGAGACTGCAACATCACTCTGGGTCACTTCGAGATAAATTCACTTTGGGAGATATTCATGCTCCGTGATCGAAATCTCTCGAGCTATAAGAAATTTTTTGTGACATCGCTAAATATGGCTAGGGAGGTTCTAATATGGAATATAGGTAGAAAATTTAGTAGGGGCGCTAAAATAATAGGGTTACCTAGATTGCAGATTGCAACACGATAAAAAATCACACTTCAATGTGGGGACGGAAAATGGTCGAACGTTAATTTTCCAGAGCGGTCCCACAATTGAAACCATGGTATAACTTATGAGGTACACGAAAACTTGTGGTGAATTGCGGGGGTTAGAGCGATGTGGACGCAAACCACCCTCAACAACATCTGCAATCAAATGCTTATATGATGTCAGGTCACCACGTCGTCACTCCGAGAGATTTTCACGCTGCACATCTAGTTGTCTCCAGTGGCCTCCAACAACGCACGTGCACACCATGATCAATGCATAACTTAGCTCAGTCACTTTGAATTAGTTTCTGCCACAATTACAGTTCATCCAGCGCATGCATTAGTTCAGTCTCAGAGATAGTAGCAGTCTTTAGTTAATCAATTCCAGAACCATTTTAGATTAAATTAATAAGTGGTCTTCTATGTGTGATAAGAACCACTATTTTTTATTAATTCAAGTATGAAGTAGACATTGTTGTACTCCAAAAATGTTTTAGTTAGGTTAATTAGTCATTCTACAATTTTTAATGTAGAGTTAAGTCTCAGTCCCATATGGACAAGAACCTTGACAACTCTGATAAATATGCAACTTTTGTATGTAGAATGTCGATAGTTTTTGCAAAGACCATAATTTTTGGATTTGTAGAGAACTATTTTGGAGCTACCTTAATTGAGAATTCTTGTTTTAGGACTAGAGACAAGTGTTTTCTAATTTTCATCAAAAGTGTGTGTGATTGGATCTAAGGAAGAATTATTTCTGACTTTATCTCATGAATGGATTTTGTAACGAGTAAGAGCCTCTGAATCTATTGATAATCTATTTGATTCAATATTTTTATAGTTCTTTTATTTAATGATGTAAATTAAATCATTGTGTTAATGTGTGATTAATGATTAGAGTTGAGGAAACTATTTTTCTTGCCATCATTTATTGCATGTATGTCTTCTTCGGATAATCATATCTCAGTCAATAATTGGAACACCAACATGTTAATGTATTAGTACTAGGCTTGTTGTAGGTGTAAGAATCATTGTCTACATGCTTGAGCACGAGGGTTATCCCAAGCTCATCCTTCTTCAGTAGCTAAGAATTTCCCCTTTGTCACACAACTGGTTTACACCAACATTTATCTTGTATCAATCCCACCTATAAGAGAAATAGCAAAAAGAGAATGTTCAAACCGAAGGAGGAGATTTCACAAGAAGACATCTTGTCAATCACTACGTAAATCCCATCGATTAATTGGCCAGGTTGCAAGATTTGGAGAACCATTCTACCATTAAACGATCTAGAGTCTAATTGGGCCTCGGTGGTGGGTTTGGTTCCTACTGTTGAGTCAAAGGGATTTAGGACCCCTCAATAGAATTGGCGCTAGAAGGAGGTCCTGAAGAATGAATGGTTGACAATATTTTTGACATAATATTTCACACAACATGTAGATTCAAAACAACCCGCATGCATGGCTAGTAATTCTCAAGACAACCCACACACACTGAGTACTCCTGAAATGAGTAAATCACACCAAAAAGAGGAAGAACATATATTCCCTGAAATACCTAATGATCTTCCTCACGATGATTTGAACCAGTTCAGAAGAATCATAAGAGATTATGCCTGACAAATCAAATCACTACCCTTAGCTCCGTTACTTCCTCGTAGAAAACAAGTAAGAAGACCAGTGGTCAGCACCCTTGACCAGGTTTTCGTTCACACAGTAGAATACATGATAGATTTACCCCTCACCAAAATTGAACATCCTCTTAATCTAATACCCGAAATACCAGCCGGTAACTGCTCCGAGCCCAATGATTTTTCCGACGAGGAAGGGTTTAACTCAGAATGCTCAATTTCGGGATCAGACGACATGGAAGATAAAAATGATCATAATGAAGAAAGGGGAAACCTAGCTTAGAATAATCAACCTTGGTTCTCCATATATTCTCTGGCCATCCCCAGATGAGTACATAAACTTCCCCGACATCCAAAAAATTTACTCCCTAAATTTGACCCTGAAACCTCAGGATTGTCTGAAGACCATATCAAAACATTCATACTAGCTATCATACTGATGAATATCCAACATGAAGACGTAGTATGTAGGATTTTCCCCTGTACTTTTGATAATTCAGACTCCACGTGGTATTTTAACTTACATGTAGGGTCCATAACTAGTTGGACGAAGTTTCAAAAGGATTTTCTAGATAAATTTGCAGAAGAAACCACTACAGGAGATTTGATGGTCGAGTTGTTCACTGCCACCATGACATCAAAGGAGAAGGTTAAAGACTTTAATCAACAGTTCACCACTATCCTAAACAAATTTCAACCTGAATCTAAACCCACAAAGGAGTTGCAAATCGAAGTATACACTAATGTTCTCCCAACTTCTATCTCCATGTTTCTGAAGAGGGCTACCAAAACAACCTTAGCTGAGAATTTTGAAGAAGCCAAAATGATAGAGTTCCAAATGAAGGGATGTAAAGAAGGCCAGGTCTCATTAGTTAAGAAGGAAGTTCAACCTCCTCCCAGGAGAGGACTCCTATTGACAAGACCTCCAGGGAAACAAACAGAACAAGGTATCGAAAAGGGAAGTGGAGACATAGAATACTTGCAATGCATGGTTAAGAAGCTGTCAAACCAAATCATAGACCTGAAAATAAGTGCAGGGGAAGGAAACCAAGGCCAGAAGCCCTATAAACATTTTTTAAAAATGAATCCACTGTTCAATGCAATTGAACCTCCCCCATCCAACTTAAACATTGATCTAGGAAATGTAGCATCTGACTCTTTCTGTACCTATCACCAAGAGAAACACTCTGAAAGAGACTTCCCATAATTGGTGCATGCCATGAATTTGATGGCCAACTAGTTTCTAGATGAGGTTTCCCTAACCGAACAATCAAGCCACTCAGTTATGAATATTGTTGATCAGGAAGAAGTTGATCCACCAGAAGAAACAACCCACCAGAAGAAACAACCATGTTGATATGTGACCCTGACCTACCAATGCCTTCCGATGACCTATTTGAGGTTCAAGAACCACCCGCAGAGGTCTTGGATGTGAAAACACGAAGTAGGGGTCATTTTGTCTTAAACGACCTTACTACAGCCTGAACTTCGGGATGAAATCCAACGTCCGATCACCCTAAAGCACCTTTTGTCTCCCGAAGAAATCCTATAAACATCCATACCCGAGAATGGACCAAGCTAGACTACAACATAGTAGAATATTTGAAAACATTGAAGGCCAATATATCGGCCATGGAAATGTGTAGAATCCCTTAGCAAAAGGAATTGTTGTTAAAATCTTTGAAGTCAGTAGAAAATCCTACAACAAGCGTTGACCAAGGAGAAAACACAACCCTCTCTGATCTAATAAATAAACCAACTGGGAACACCTGCTCTAAATACAAGAAGGGAACACCGTTCCTCTTGACATTTGAAGTCTTTAACAGAAACCTCCACAATTGTTTGGTTGAATCAGGGGCATCCTCTAATGTTATTCCATTCTCTATATGTAAGAAACTAAATGAATTCCCTCTCAAAAGTGATAAACATGTGATATAACTAGACAAAACTCAAGTAAAAGTTATGGGAGAGCTCAAAGATGTAATGATTAGAATGGTGACACACCCTAAATTTTTTCAGGTGTTTGACATCATCGTAGCAGATATCCCATAAACTTATGGATTTTTACTTAGCCGAGATTGGTCTGAGAAGTTAAATGGATACTTTAGTATAGACTAGGCTCATCTTTGGTTGCCATTAAAGGGACACATGAATATGATCAGGGTCGATAGGGAAATATATCTAAAACATACTGTCACCAACTTAGAAACCCTTAATGAACCCTCATCGAAAGATTTCCCCATGCTAGGAAATAATTCTTGTGACTCCAATTT
>JASDQU010106152.1:295778-312982 GCA_032191745.1 Picea mariana
CCCCCCCCCCGATGATGTTCTTCTCACTCAGAAATCTGAATTGAATTTTCAAGAAAATTTGCTGACGACAACAGAAGAAATCCTCTTCTGTTAAGAACCTCTGTTCAAAACCACGGAGCATATAGGAGGAAAAGAGGCAAGTGGTAGGAAGAAAGAAACAGATGGTTTTCGCTCACAAGTTTGGACCTTATACTTTGATGGATCTAAATCACAAGAGGGGTCAGGGGCAAGGTGTATCCTCATTGATCCGAAAGGTATACAAAATTTCTTGTCCCGCAGACTAAAGTTCAAGTGCACAAACAACACCATCGAGTATGAAGATCTAGTACAAGGGATAAAGAAAGACATCAACTTAAACATCAAAGAGCTAAAGGTGTTTGGAGATTTTGAACTCATAGTTCGACAATTAAGGAAAACTATACATTGCAACTTTCCCCATCTGAGGAATTATCAGCAGGATGTGCACAGTCTAATAGAACATTTTGAAGCCTTCAACATCACAGTGATCCCTAGAACAAAGAACACACTGGATGATTCCCTGGCCAGCGCTACCTCAAGGCTATCCCCTCTAGAATATTATGAAGCCTCTCAATGCACTGTGGAGCTAATCTACAAACCATCGGTTCCCACCAATATTTCTAATTGGAAGGTCTTTGAAAGAGATGAAAAGATCATAACATTTTTAACCAATTCGAATAATTTTAAAGATCTGGGTATTGACGATGAAGTATTTCAGGAGAAATTAGCAGACCCCGACCCTCTTGTACATAAACTTCAAGCAGATCGATCGACTACCAAACCAAGGTCTCACACAATACCCATGGGAGTATCCAATTTAGAAAACATTTTTGACTTAAGGGAAAGATTCAAAGGGTCAACGAACATAAAAATGGGGAGTTCCTGTCCCATGTACGAGACTATAAATCTAGGAACCCTGGAAAACCCCAATAATATAAATCTCGGCAAGACAATGTCTAAAGAAGAAAGGAAATCCTATCTCAAACTTTTTAGACAATATCAATATGTTTTTGCGTGGTCTTATTGAGATCTGAAAACTTATGATACTTGTATCTTTCAAAACACAATCGCGTTAAATCTCTGAGTGAAACCCTTCCAAAAAAATCTCTGGAAGTACCACCCATCCCTGGAGCCTCTCATGTGTCAGGAGTTAAAGAAATTACTATATGCCAATATTATCTTCTAGGTTAGACACTCTACATGGGTATCAAATTTGGTTCCTGTGAGGAAAAAGTCCGAGGATATCCGCCTATGTGTAGATTTCAGAAACATCAACAGAGCTTCAGAAAAGGACAACTACCCAGCCCCACCAATGGAGAAACTATTGCAGACTATGTCTGGCTCTGATATTTTCTCCCTGTTGGACGGTTTTTCAGGTTACAACCAAGTTCTAGTTTTAGAGGAATACTGTTTGAAGACTACCTTCCAAAACAAGTGGGGAACCTTCACTTATAAACGCATGCCCTTTGGATTAATCAATGTAGGGGAAACCTTCCAAAGGGCCATGGACATAGCGTTTCGGGGACTAATAAACAAATGTGTAGTATTTTATTTGGATGACGTGACTATGTATTCGAAGAACAGAGAAGATCACATCCAACACTTAACCCAGATTTTCAAAATGTGTAGGAAATATGGTATATCCTTAAACCCTAAGAAAACTATCTTTGGTGTTGAGGAAGGTAAACTGCTAGGTCATATTATATCTCAAGCAGGAATTCACATAGACCCAAAACGAATTAGGGATATATCTCAGCTTCCATTACCCCACAACAAAAAGGTTATGGAATCCTTCTTTGGGAAAACAAATTTTGTGAGAAAATTCACCCCCGATTTCGTTGAAACTATCAAACCCCTACAAAAGATGATCCACAAAGACGTTGAATTTAAGTGGGATGATGAACGAAAAAGTGATTTCATTAATATTAATGCTACATTATCCCAAGCTCGAGTGTTGCGAAGTCCTAACTTTAGCAAATATTTCTTCATCTACACTTTTACCTCCGACCAATCATTAGATGCAGTATTGACTCAGAAGGATGATGACAATAATGAGGCCTCGGTCTCATTTATGAGAACTAATATCCAAGGGGTTGAACTAAATTAACCTGCTATAGACATGCAGGCTTATGTGGTATATAAGGCAGTGAAACACTTCAGATCTTACATCCTAAAGAACCATACCAAAGTCATTGTGTCTCACCCTGCAGTCTAATCCCTGTTGACTCAACAGGATATGGGGGAAAGAAGAGAAATCTGGATGGAATTAGTCCAAGAATTTTATCTAGATATAAAACCTACTAAACTGGTTAAGGGATAAGGATTATGCAAACCGACAGTTGAATCCCAAGACCATGTAAATGAAGACCGTGTATGGGAGAATGAATTGGCATTATGGTGTGGTGAAGCTTCATATGTATCCCCAGGGAAAGAGTCTTGGTATGAGAAACTGACTTATCGCCTACATCATGGGACTTGCCCAGAAAACCTAAATCCTAGGGAAAGGAGAGCCCTCAGGTTAGAATCAACACAATATCGCCTCATAAAATCGGTGCTCTTCCGCGTAAACTATGATGGGGTACTTTTGAGATCTCTCGAACGTGAAGATGCAGATAAGATTATGAAGGAGCTCCATGATGGTCCTGTAGGTGGACACTTTGCAGGGAATACCATCGCTCACAATATACTGAGAGCCAACTATTATTGGCCTACTCTGTTTAGAGATGCCCACACATAGGCTAGAAACTGTAAAAATTTTCAAATGAGCGCGGGGAGGGAAAAGAGAGTAGTTGTCCCACTCCAACCCGTGGCTGTCTCCGAGACATTTGAGCAATGGGGTTTAGATATCATAGGAGAAATTACACCAAGTTCTTCAAAACAACATGGATACATACTGACTGCCACAGACTATTTCATGAAATGGGCAGAGGCCATCCCTCTGACTCATGTAAATGAAAAAGTGGTGATCCAATTCATAGAACAACAACTGATCACACGGTTTGGTATGCCTTTTNCTTACTTTTATTCCACCCTATCAACCGAGTTTTCTTTAGACAAAGGAATTATAATTAGATACTCTGCAAACTACTATCCACAAGGGAACAAAGTGTCATAACCAACCAATAAGAACCTGGTGAGGATATTAAAGAAAAAAGTTGTAGAAAACCAAAGGAATTGGCAAAGTTCACTTCGTAATGCCTTATGGGATGATGGAGTAACACCCAAGGAAGCTATAGAAAATTCCCCATATTTTCTGGTATATGAACAGGAGGCCATTCTCTCGAATGGGCTATATATTCCATCTCTTCATTTTGCTCAGGATTATAAAGGACAACCCTAATCAGTTATAAAGAAAATAATTGATACCCTCCTCATGCTGGAAGAAGAAGGGGAGAAATCAAAATCAAAGTTCATAGCTCATCAGAAGATAGTTAAAATATGGTTTGATAATCATAAGGCCAAAGAGAAGAATTTTGAAGTAGGAGACTTAGTCGTAAAATGGGATAGAGAAAATGAGCTGAAGGGAAAACATTCAAAGTTTCATAATCTATGGCTCAGAACTTTTCAGGTAGGTGATAAAATTGGGGTAGGCATGTATTGATTGCAAAATCTAATGGGGGAACCTGACACCCTCCCGATGAATGACCAAGCCCTAAAACAATATTTTCATTAAAAAAAAATGTGTGTGTGTGTTTTCAAGATGTTTTGTTTCTAGGTAGGATGATTGTGGAATGCATTTTTGTTTTGTTTCTTTCTTTAGTAGTTCTACGCTTATTAAGTTTGTGTTTAGAAATACATTGGTTGACCTCAATTCATGCGATATGACAAAATTTGTTCCTAACTCATCACTTACATACAACACAAGAAGCATTGGGAGACTCACGATTGTTTTAAAAGAATTTTCTATCTAACGTGTGCAGATAAACAACCTTGGAAAAGTAATGAAGGGTATGCCTGGTGGTCTGGTAAAACCTAAAGGGAAAGATGAAAAGCAGGAAAGGACCACATGTACCTCAAGAAAAAGGTATAAAAAATTCACCTTAACCATCTCATTTTGCAAATAACAAACGTCCTCCTCTCCCACTTGCTCAGAGCATTCTGTCGAAATAAAATCAATTATATCAAATGAGTGCAAAGTAGGAGAGGATATGAAGATAAATACACTAGGGATATGGATGCTCATTGGCAGCGAAGCAAAGTATGTGATGTCGGGGTAACTTTGTCGAGGATATGGATGCTCGCTGGTAGTAGAGGAACACCATAGAAAGTGAATGATGATAACTAAAGTGTCTGGGGATAGTGAATTCTTTACTCGACTATTTTTAGAAGAGGGAATGGGTCATGGTTAGAGGAAATGAAGGTGGAGTAAAGGTTGAAACCCCACAAGCAGGCCCAGATTCATCAACTGGGGAATTTCAAATGCAAGGACATAAGAGGCTCTGATAAAAACTAGTTAAGTTCCTAACCATATTCTGCATCAACTAAGCTCGGGGAAGGAACAGAGATTCTGCTTTCACCTATTAAGTCGCCATTTTTTGAGCACTCAACACACCCTAAAAATCCTTATCAATTCTTTTTCACTTTTTGGGTACCACTTGATCTTCTTCACTTTCTGACTTGATTTCATTTTTGGAAATGTTTTGTCTTTGTTTGTTTTCATGAATCTCATCACCAATTCAATTTTGTTGAACTTGTGAAACCTCATGTCTAAAGGAACTTAACACCCGAATTAAGAATCGACAGGAAAGGTTTAACCTAATGCGCTTGGATTTGACGTTGGAAATAATTCAAGTGAGTGGAGGGACCACACAAAAACAGCAGCCGTCAAGCACCGATCCTCATTGGCATCGACAAAAATAGGTTTGGTTTGCATAAGTTGTTTGCATAAAGGTCTGATTAACAAATCCCAAGGGTTCCATGACCTCCCGGTCAAGCATCTTAGTCTCCTGAGATGAATTATCTCTTTCGAGCCTTCAATAGCTCCTCTTTGCATGTGACCTCAGGCTATGAACCGGGGCTTAACCTCTTCGATTCTTTGCAACTTTAGGAGTCTAACTAGAACTAGATCAACGATCCATGTCCCCCCTTCACAACCAATGGGTGAGATATGCTTTGGGACTCCGTGTTGTTGGAGTTCCAAATGTTCCAACCTACACTATTCCCTAGAGTACTCAGTACCCAGAATTCTAGATTGGGCACTACGCATCCACCCAAATTAACGCCCAGGTCCATTTCGAGGACTTCGACATTCAAGAGCTTCGAACATTCCTACAGTCTTTTCTCATGGAGTTTCAAACCTCCACAATAAATCTCCACTCTCCACGTGTCCTATCCAAGAGGGCAGCTAAGATGGATTTCGACACCTTGACCTTCGGGTGTTTTCGAATGTTCTATCTCCGGTTCCTTTCGAAGGGCTCTTCCTCCAAAAATTGTGGATATTCATGATCTAACCTCTCTGGATACAACGGTCCAAATCTACTCTTCTCTCCATGACTTTGCAAAAATTGCACCTTACTTCACACAATTTCTTCCATAGCTCTTCCCTCCCAAACTAGCTTATTCGCTTCCACGTATCCCCTTTGCAGCCAATGGCTAGGATCACTTTGTGATTTCAGCCTTCGACAATCCCACTCCTCAATACTTCAAAACACTCTGAACCATGAAATGTAGAAGTGATTCATGTATAACTTCCATGCACTTTTCCACATCTAATGGTTTGGACTGACTCTGCTTCCTCCTGAAGGGATCTTGGTCGATAACTCGTTAAACCTTCAAAGATTCTCTCCATTTGAATATTTCTTCCTGCTATCTCTCTTGAGCTTTGTTTCTCAAACCCTTTGACTCCTTAGAGGGATAATGCACCCATGTCCCTCCTCTCTCATTTCCCTATGCATTAATTAACTTTTCCTCTTATGGTTGATTAAGGTGGTTTCCCATTACTGAGTGACTTGGCTCTTCTTTGTTTCTTTCTTGATTGAGTCTTCGCACATTTTTTTTTTCTATTGTTTCTTGAAGGATAATTACATGTCGTATTTGGTTCAAAATGCTTGGTATCATGTTTTCCATTGATTGAGCTCACAACAGGTCGATAGAGCCTTTTTGTATGCATAGGAAACGCCCGTGGACAAACCACAACAATTTAGAGCGGTCATTTTCGGGCCTGGATTGTCAAATGGACAGGGTAATTTTTCAATGATAAATATCCAACAACCTGATCATATCAATGGATCTCGTCCATTCAGGGGTCCATAATCATGCGGGGTTTGAAAAAAGAAATTAGGAAAGTCACTCCACAACTTTGACATTCGATCGCACAAACTTGTCATTGTTTCAATCGATGAAGTGTTGAACTCCCGAAATAATTAATGATAAACACGGTGTTGCACAAAATTGCAAGTAGTCAACACTCCCCAGTGTATCGTGAAAAGGGACTAACTACCTCTCGTGGATCCTTGAAGTCTAGCGGTGATGAGTTTACCAATCACCCACGGGTTTTGGTCTAACGACAACCATACTACCACAAAAATGGTATTAGAGATAGAGGTAACGAGTTTGATACACACTCAGATCACGTTGAGGGGAAGATTGTTGCACAAAATTGAAAGTAGTCAGTGCTCCCCAGTCTATCGTGAAAAGGGACTAATTGCCTCTCATGGATCCTTGAATTCTGGCAGTGTCGAGTTTACCAATCACCCGTGGGTTTTGGTCTAATGACAGCCATACTACCGCAAAAATTGTTGGCATGTTTACATGAAGAGTGTGCTTGTCATTGATGGAAAGAACAAAAATGACGATAGTATGTTTATAGGAAAGAAAAGAAACAATGAGGAAAGCAACAATGATGGAAAACAAGGAAAGAATAAGTTAAGGAGAATAAGCAAACAATATGAAAATCAAAGCTCAAGAGGAATAGTGTGAGTATGCAGAGATCAAAGCTCAGAAAGAAGCATTAGCTCAGGAGGAGGAGCGAACAGTATGCAGAGATCAAATATCATAAGAGATAGCGCTTTGTGCTTTCCAGAAGTGCAGTCGAGGTCTAAGAGAAGGAATCATAGGAGGAGAAAATTTCGAGACCTTTGAACACTTAGAAAACCTTCTAATTCAAAGAGATTAGAAAGCTCAGGAGGAAGAACGATAGTGGTCGTTGGATCACCAATCCCGAATACCCGATGGCTATTAGATCAACATCCTGTGACTAGAGGAAGCACAGAGGAGAAGTACAGATCTGATCTATTGGATCTAAACACCGAGGATCAATAGTCATTGGATCCAGAAATAAATTCACAAAGGTTAAGCCTTTGGATGAGTGTAGGAGAGAGGACTTGTCAAAGTCATGAAGTCCTGAAGTAATCAGGGACCGTCCATCGTCAAGACTGACAGGTGGCACACGATCCTTAACTCCAGAGGAAATCACTTCGAGTATTTTTGAGTTTGGGACTTGAAAAACCAGAAGTATGGAGAGCTAGAGAGACGGAGTAAATGATAACCATCATATCAGTTTGAAGTGGAAGGACAGGATAATCTAGAAAAGGAGCATCGCATAAAGATCAAGCCATCAATCTGAGAAAATGATCGACGTACAATGTTTAGTTTGGGTCTAAAATTTGTGAGGAGGTTATTGTTCGGGGAATCTCAATTTGGAAGAATTGGCGACTTGAAAAGTTGAAATACCCAAAGTCCCAAAGTGAATGAGGATCCATGTCAGCAAGACTACATCAACAAGGACACGTGACACAATCAAACAATGACAAGTGTCAAGTTTGTTCGGCACTTCAGGTACGTGAAAATCACAAATTTGAGTGACATGTGGTAACTACTAGGCTCATGACACATCATCAAGTGACATAAGTCAGTGAAGTCACTTCAGAAGTTTTACTCCGGGAGATTTTCCACCAGCAGATGTCCTAAGCCCCAAAGTCCCAAATGCCAAAGTCCTGAAGTGGATATCATTTGTCCGATCTGAAGATCACTTCAGTTGCATTCTCAACCGTTGATATAGTACAGTGGAAGGACAATGTAAGTGTAAGTGTTAACCGACAACAAGTGGTTTCCACCACCTATGAATTATTCAGTAGATGACCACTCCGGAGGAGAATGAAGCAATGATCAACTTAAAGTTGCGAAGTGCCGAAGTCACCTATAATTGTTGATCATGCAGGAGGGTACGTGTCAACAGATTGTGAACTCTGGGTGAAACTACTCGAGGAAAACACGAAGGAGAAAGGTTTGATATTGCTGAAGGCTGAAGTCCTGGAGCAGAGGATAGCCATTGGATTAAAGAGGAAACACATTAGTGGATTGTCAGCTCCAGGAAAAAGAAAAGCAAGGATGAAGGAAAGTTGAGAGTTGAGATTGCGAACCCCGAATAACCAAAGGGATTGTGACCATCGATACAAAAGGAAAACATGTTGTTGGATCGTGGACTTTGGGTGAAATGCTCCAGGAGAAAGCAGAGTTTGAGAATCAAAACTCCCAATGCCTGAAAGGAGAAATTGATCTCGTCCGTTGGTTTTGAGGGCCGCATGTCACCTGATCATTGAGACTAAGGATCACGTGTGGATAGAGGAAAGAAGGAAAATAAGGAAGATAGATCGGAGCCGTTGGTCGAAGGAGCACTGTCAAGATCATGAGATCAATGGTCCCATCGCATTGCAGGGCCAAAACATGATCGTGTCTTAATTTTTCGTGAACAGGCCGCAATTGAAACCGTGGTTTTGGAGAAGGGACGCGTGGAGGCTCGTAGTGAATTGCAGGGTGAACAACAGTTTGGTCTAAACTAGCTTTGGATGCGCCCACAGTCACATGGTCACATGAGCTCATTGCCCAAGGTTATATTGAGGGAGGATCTAGCACGTCGTTATGCTCCACTTCGGAGTTCAGGAGACCAGGAGTTAGGAGAGTCAGAGTGACTCATGACAGATGAACCGAAACTCGAGGTCCCGAAGTGATTGGCCCCTGGTCACCACCAGTGGTCACATGAAAGGAATGGTCTCAACAAGAAAATCTAGTGCCCATTGTGAATTTTTCTCAGGAAGAGAAAAGGCACTAAGGGGATGAGCGCACGATGGTTCTCTCTATAACTTCTGAGACAAACTGATTGTAACTGCATAAAACGACTGATTGCATCTACTAGAGAATTCAAAGAATATCAGGGTGCTCGCTAGAGGAGCTGAAGAGTCTCGAGGTAACTTCCAGTGGAGTGAAGACTCATCATAGAGACAATTGACAGATGGAAAAGTGTCGAAGTCTGTAACTGCAACAAAGAGGATAATCTCGACTGTGACAAAGAAGACGAAGAGTCGCACTGCCAGAGAAGGAAAATAATCTCAAGATAAGACACCGATGATGAACAGACTCAATATAACCACCAAACAAGATGATGAGTTGCATGGATGATCTAGTAGAGGACTAATCATGATAAATATACGCAGAACAAAGAAGAGATGGTTTCTTCTATTGAGTGTGATTTATGCGGGTAGAAGCATGTTGTGTGAAGGAGATGAAACACATAGAAGAGGCGTAGCGCATAGAATGGAAATAAGACACAGAGGATAAAGTGCAGAAGAAGAAAGGAACATAAATGCATATCTGAGAGAGGAAGAGAAAGTCGAGGTGCGCATATAGAGAGAGAGAAGAAGATCAGAAATATCAAGAAGATGCAAGTAGGAAGACACCGATGCAGGCAAAGTAGAGCAGTGTAGTAGAACAGTGATGAGACTGGTAATCCATTGATAAAATACTGTATCACTGTGATAAATTTATGAGAATCAAATATTTGTATTTCAGGGTGGTAGGGAGGTGCCAGAGAGGACTATTGTCCTCAGAGTTTCAAGTGGGTGATTGAACACATGGAGTTGTAGCTTCCATCTGGTTGCAGCCAGAAAAACCAGGGTGGTAGGGTGGTGCAAGGGAGAACTATTGTTCTTTGTTATATAGGTTGGTTCATGTGTAATTGGAAGTTTGTGCTTCCATCCAGTTGGTTCTGGAACACTTAGGGAGTTGGTGTTGGAACACTTAGGGAGTTGGTGCTAGAGAAACCAGAGAGTTGGTTCTCTCAACAAGTTTCTACTTGTAAAAAAGAGGTGGTAGCCTCAAAGGGAGTTGGTGCTCCTAAGAATGATAATGTATAGAAAATAAAGATTACTTATTATATAAAGGAGAAGAGGTTTTTCCCTTTATGGGTTTCCTCGAGAAATATCGGTCTCTGTATATTTCATGTGTGTGATTGATGTTGAATATTCTATTGCTCACTTCCCTACATTATTGTGATCGTCATTGAGTGTTCTGTAAAGAGTTTAAAATGGGCATAATTGTTTAAGAACAATAACAAATGATTCACCCCCCCCTCAATTGTCCAACACACAGATTTAGATCGAGTTAATTAGTGATAAGCTCCGACTAATCACTTCACAAGATTTTCATTCTTTACATCTAGAAACTCCAGAATGTCGAACTATGAAATGTCAAAGTAATGAGTGACTGCCACGTCACTCTAGGCTCATACTACACTGAGAGAACTTCATGCTTCACAAACCAAAACTCATGAAGCCTGAAGTGTTGAAGCATGTGGCAACCATCCATTGAGATACGTGACACACTCATCAATCATGACATGTGGCACGCATTCCAGGTCATTTGGTTGTGTCATTTTTCCATTTCCACGTGACACATTTCACCCTTCTTTCCATGACACGTCATCGATATGACATCTGGACACCACGTCAGATTCAAAAGATCATCCTTCGGGGGATTTCCAAGCACAACATTCAGAAGCTCCTGAAATCCATACTGTAGAAGTAACGAGAGACTGCCACGTCACTCCGGGTCACTTCGAGAGATATTCATGCTCCACATTTGAAATCTCCCAAGCTCTAAGAAAGTTTTTGCGTCATCGCTAAATATGGATAGGGAGGTTCTAATATGGAAAACGTAGTAGAGGCGCTAAAATAACAAAGTTACCTAGATCGCAGATTGCAACACGATCGACGGTCACATTTCTGTGGGAACGAAAAATGTTCGAATGTTAATTTTCTAGAGCGTTCTTGCAATTGAAACCATGGTATATCCTATGAGCTACGTGGCAGATTGTGGTGGATTGTGGGGGTCAGAGCAGTGTGGACCCACACCACCCTCAAAAACTTCTGCAATCACGTGATTATATGACGTCAGGTCACCACGTCACTCCGAGATATTTTCACACTACACATCTAGTTGTCTCCAGTCGTCTCCAACAATGCATGTGCACACCATGATAAATGTAGAACTCAACACTATCACTTTGAATCAGTTTCTGCCACAATTAAAGTTCATCCAACACATGCATCAGTTCAGTATCATAGATAGCCGCAATTTTTAGTTAATCAATTCCAGAACTGTTTTAGATTAAATTAATAAGTGTTCTTCTATGGGAGTTCCAAAATGTCCAACCTCCACTATTCCCTGGAGTACTCAATACCCAGAATTCTAAATTGGGCACCATATGTATACCCAAATCAACTTCGAGGTCCACTTCGAGACTTCGACTTCGAGAGATTTAGACGTTCCTACATCCTTTTCTCATGAAATATCAAACCTCCACAATAAATCTCCATGCTCCACATGTATTGTCCAAGAGGGCAACTAAGATGGATTTCGACACCTCGCCCTTCGGGCATTTTCAGATGTTCTATCCCCGGTTCTTTCTGAAGTAATATTCCTCCGAAACCCGTGGATCTTCACCACGTTCCCTCTTTGGATCCAACGGTCCAGATCTACTCCGCTCTCCATGACTTTGAATTTTTTTTTGCCTTGCTTCACGCAAGTTCTTCCATAGCTCTTCCCTCATGAACTAGCTTATCCGTTGCCACATATCCCCTTCGCAGCCAACGACTAGGATCACTTTGTGATTTCGACCTTTGACAATCCCACTCCTAAATACTTCAAAACACTATGAACCAAAAAATTTCAAAGTTCTTCACGACTAAATTCCATGCAGTTTTTTAGATCTAACGGTCTGGACTGAATCTGCTTCCTCCTGAAGGGATCTTGGTTGATAACTTGTTAAACCTTCATAGCTTCTCTCCCTTTGAAGATTTATTCCCGCTATCTTTCTTGAGCTTTTTTTCTCGAACCCTTTGAATCCTTAGAGGGATAATGCACCCCTACCTCTCCTCTCTCATTTCCCTATGCCTTAATTAACTTTTCCTCTTTTGGTTGGTTAAGTCAATTTCCCATTATTGAGTGACTTGGCTCTTCTTCGTTTCTTTATTGATTGAGTCTTCACGCATTTTTTGTTTCTATTGTTTCTTGGAGGATAATTACATGTAGTATTTGGTTCATAATTCTTGTTATCATGTTTTCCATTTATTGAGCTCACAACAGGTCGACCGAGCCTTTTTTTATGTACAGAAAATGCCTGTGGAAAAAACACATCGATTCAGAGAAGTGATTTTTGGGCCTAGATTGTCAATTAGACAGGGCAATTTTTCAATGGTAAAGATCCAATAGGCCAATCATATTAAAGACTCTCATCCATTCGGGGGTCCAAAATTGCATGGGTTTTAACATAAGGCATCATGAAATTCACTCCATGACTTCGACAATCGAGCGACCGAACTTGTCATTGTTTCGATTGCCAAAGTGTCAAACTCCCGAAGTATTTAATGTTAAACATGACTTAAGACTGAGTTAATTAGTGATAGGCTCTGGCTAATCACTTCGCGAGATCATCACTTCAGGATATTTTCATGCTTTACATCCAGAAACTCCTAAATGTCGAACTCTGAAATGTCAAAGTAACGAGAGACTGCCACGTCACTCCGGGTTTGTACTACTTCGGGAGAACTTCATGCTTCACAATCCAAAACTATCGAAGCCTGAAGTATTGAAGCACATGGAAACCATCGGTTGAGACACGCGACACACTCATTAGTCATGACACATGGAACTCATTCCAGGTCATTTGGTTGCATCATTCGTCCATTTACACGTGACACATGCCACCCTTCGTTCCATGACATGTCAACGATATGACATCTGGACGCTACGTCAAATTTGGGAGATCGTCCTTTGGGGGATTTCCAAGAAAAACATTCCAAATCTCATGAACTCCAAAGTTTTGAAGTAACAATATACTGCCACGTCACTCCTGGTCACTTCGAGAGAAAGTCACTTTGGGAGATATTCATGCTCCGTGTTTGAAAGCTCCCAAGCTCTATGAAATTTTTTGCGCCATCACTAAATATGGCTAGGGAGGTTCTAATATGGAAAACATATAGAAACTTTAGCAGGGGAGCTAAAATAACAGGGTTATCTAGATCGCAGATTGCAACACAATCGACAGTCACACTTCATTGCGGGGACGAAAAATGATCGAATGTTAATTTTTCAGAGTGGTCTCGCAATTGAAACCATGGTATAGCTTATTAGGTACATGGAATATTGTGGTGGATTGCGGGATTCAGAGTAGTGTGGACCAAAACCACCGTCAACAACTTCCTCAATCATGTTCTTTTATGACATCAGGTCACCACGTCACTCCAAGATATTTTCAAGTTGCACATCTAGTTGTCTCTAGTGGCCTCCAACAACATGTGTGCACACCATGATCAATGCAGAAATCAACTCCGTAACTTCGAATCAGTTTCTACCACAACTACAGTTCATCCAACGCATGCATCAGTTCAGTCTCAGAGACAATAGCAATTTTTAGTTAATCAATTCCATAACCGTTTTAGATTAAATTAATAAGTGGTCTTCTATGTGTGATAAGAACCACTCTTTTTTATTAAGTCAAGTATGAAGTAGACATTTTCGTACTCCAACAGTGTTTTAGTCAGGTTAATTAGTCATTCTACAATTGTTAATGTAGAGTTAATTCTTAGTCCCAGATAGATGAGAGCCTCGACAGCTCTGATAAATATGTAGTTTCTGTATGTTTAGAAGGTCGATGGTTTTTGCAAAGACCCACATTTTTGGATTTGTCAAGAACTATTTTGGAGCTACCTTAATTGAGAAGTCTTGTTTTAGGACCAGAGACAAGTTTTTTTTTCTTTTCATCAAAAGCGTGTGTGATTGGATCTAAGGAAGAATTATTTTTGACTTTATCTCATGATTGGATGTTGTAATGGGTAAGAGACTATGAATATGTTGATAAGCTATCTGATTCAATATTTTTATAGTTCTTGTCTTTAATGATGGAAATTAAATCATTGTGTTAATGTGTGATTAATGATTAGAGTTGAGGAAACTATTTTTCTTGCCATCGTTTATTGCATGTATGTCTTCTTCTGATAATAATATCTCAATCAATAATTGTCACATCTCCTTGCGGCGTAATAGATTTTTTTTTTCTTTTCCTCAAGGGCAGAATCCCTGAAGTCCTACGGGGTCGTAGCGCAGGCTAGTTCTTCCCTGTTCACCTCCCTGTGATCATGGGTTAGGACCACAGGCCAAACAAACCAGGCACCTTTCACAACCCGTGACCTCGTGAGTCGGGAGTCGAAGACCCCCGAATTTTCTTCACCAATCATTGATACCCAAGATTCTGATAGGGTATGGCTTTCTTCTGTCAGCGTCCTCTGTGTGTGGCTGCCGACTAGGCTAAATGATAGGTCCTCTCACTATTCGCCTCTTCGTGAGTTCAATGGTTGAACTCCCGTTCTTTCCTTATGCGATCCTCCGAGACTTGAAAGTTAGTGAAGGTTGACCTTCTTGTCACACTTCTCGCAAGTCGCCACTTCATGAGTTGTAGCGTCAAATCTTGGCGCTTTCCCTTCACGAACCCCCGAGAAGCGATATTTATTCTCTTTCTCGCGTTCTCGCTAATCGCGACTTCGCAAGTCCAAGGGTTGATATCTCATGCTCTTATCCCGCGAATCCTCGAGACATGAGAAGTCAATGGAGCATTGAATCCCTTCTCCAGGTGACTCATGTCCACCTATCAATCACACATGCGCCACCTTGAAGTTCTGTCACGTATTCTCTCGTGCTCGACTCTCGACAATTCGCTACTCGAGAAGTCGTAAACAACTCCTTTCAACCTATGAACTCACGAACCCCCGATACATGATGTATTGAGATTCCAGATCCCACGGTTGTCCTTCCANCCACCTATCAATCACACATGCGCCACCTTGAAGTTCTGTCACGTATTCTCTCGTGCTCGACTCTCGACAATTCGCTACTCGAGAAGTCGTAAACAACTCCTTTCAACCTATGAACTCACGAACCCCCGATACATGATGTATTGAGATTCCAGATCCCACGGTTGTCCTTCCTCTTTGATCAATGGCCTAGATCACGTCGCGATCTCGTGACTCGGGACTTCGTGACTCCAAGAGTCAGGTCTTCCACCTCCAAACTCGCGAATCCTCGATACGCAAAATGGTTAGATCTCTGCCACCTATCCTCTTGATCAACGACCCAGATCACATCACGATCTCACGACTCGGGACTTCGTGACTCCAAGAGTTTGGTATTCCACCTCCAAACTCGTGAATCCCCGATACGTGAAATGGATAGATCTCTGCCACCTGCCCTCTTTGATCAACGACCCAGATCACATCGCAATCTCACGACTCGGGACTTCGTGACTCCAAGAGTCAGGTCTTCCACCTCCAAACTCGCGAATCCTTGATATGTGAAAGGGACAGATATATGCCACCTGTCCTCTTTGATCAATGGCCTAGATCACATCGCGATCTCGCGACTCAGGACTTCGTGACTCTAAGAGTCAAGTATTCCACCTCCAAGCTCGTGAATCCCCGATACGCGAAATGGAAAGATCTCTGCCACCCGTCCTCTTTGATCAACAACCCATATCACATCATGATCTTGTGACTCAGGACTTCGTGACTCCAAGAGTCAGGTCTTCCACCTCCAAACTCACGAATCCACGATACGCGAAATGGACAGATCTCTGCCACCTGTCCTCTAACATGGATGGTCTCGATGTCTTTGGGACTTTTGGGAAGTAGTCGAGTTCACGCTCCCACCTAAGTAAAGGTTAAGATCGATGTCTTATAGAGTTTCGATGGGTCCTTGGGATCTATGGTCTAGGATCCCATCGCCTGATATTCCAACTCCAAATTCACGAATCCCTGATACGCAAAATGGACAGATCTCTTCTGAGCTTGAATCACGAAGTTCAAACTCTCGGAGCTTCAGGCTCCCATGACCTCGAGGCCTTAGAAAGCTACTCTGTCTTGCATAAGGGTTCCAGACCTGGATTGCATGAACCCTCAGATGATTCTCGGGAAATTATCCCCGATCTTAATCGAGTCTCTGGTAAGGGTCAACACGGTTACAATGTTCATGGGGTAATTCTCGGAAAAGAGTACTCACAAGGGGCCTTCCCGGAATATTACGAGAAACTAAGAAAATAAGATGATTCTCTGTGGAGCGAACTCATGTCCCAGACTTAATCATTTGTGAAAAAAAAAACTACGGCATGTAAGCATACACAGGCATCCATTCTATCAAATCAAATGTTAGGTAAACACTTCTATTCAGAACTATTTACAAGCACATAAAACTGAACATGTGATTATTGCATTAATTTCAAATAACACTTATAAGAAATAACACCAGAGTTGATGCAACTGCTGAGAGGGGTGCTCGTTTCCACCCAACCGTAGGCTCAGCGATTCCAATAGGATTGACCACTAGCCACCCTCGAGCTGAGACCACGATGCTCCGAGATTGCGTCTAGGTTTTCCAGTGACCGAGAACGAGGGTTAATCTCCCCCTTCTCTACTATCACTTACTCTGCATATCTCCAAAGTTCTTCCTCCTTCCCTCGCGTTTGCCCCCTCCGCGCTTCTTCCTCCCGCATTTTTCCTTGCGAGGTTGCGTGTGGCACGATTTCCCTCGTGGTGGTCAGGCCCAAGACTCCTACGTATGGGCGGTTCACTTCCCCCATCCCTCATTAATTCCTGAGGATCCCTCTACCTACCAACCTGCGAGTAAATTATTTCAGGCCAGCGAGCTGCTCTTGGTTCTCCGGGCCAATGAAGTCCAAATACAGTATTGGTTTCGGTGAAGTTAACACAACCTTTCCAGGTGCCTTCCACCACCTTTCTTCAGCCATCGCGCTCTCTTTTTCATCATATCCCCTCTCAGTAGTCCTGATATATATATATATATATATATATATATTCATAATATTATTCACATTCATCGACCTTTTTCACAAGGTCCATTCACAT
>JASDQU010106152.1:313082-324740 GCA_032191745.1 Picea mariana
ATTATTCACATTGATCGACCTTTTTCACAAGGTCCATTCACATCACACATTCACATTTTTGAGTTTGCCATAGTTCTTGGCCAGTATAGTTATTTTTACAAACTAGGGGAAACATGGTGTTACAATAATTGGAAGACTAGTAGGTTAATGTATTAGTACTAGGCTTGTTGTAGGTGTAAAAATCATTGTCTGCATGCTTGAGAACGGGGTTTATCCCAAGCTCAGACTTCTTCAGTAGCTAATAATTTTCCCTTTTCTACACATTTGGTTTATACCAGCATTTATCTTGTATCGATCCCACCTATAAGAGAAAATACAAAAATAAAATGTTCAAACTGAAGAAGGATATTTCACAAGAAGACATCATGTCAATAACTACGTAAATCCCATCGATTAATTGGTCGGGTGGCAAGATCTAGAGAACCATTCCACCATTAAACATTGCAGAGTCTAATTGGGCCTCGATGGTGGGTTTGGTTCCTACTATTGAGTCAAAGGGATTTAGGACCCTAAACAGGTTGGTAAACTAAATAGAAGGGATGAGATGCCCCTGCGAACACAAGTAACTTTGAGGTATTTGACAAATGGGCAATAGATTTTGTGGGACCAATTAACCCACCAACAAAAATGTTAGGAGCGAGGTACATTATCAGTACGACGAAATACCTGACAAGAAGGGAAGAAGCAACACCAGTAAAATATTGCAGTGCAAAGACAACAACACACTTCCTCTTCAAACAAGTGATCACTAGATTTGGTTGCCCGAGGATTTTTATGAGTGACCAAGGCACTCACTTTATTAACAATACTATTAAGGATATGAATGAGTAATTTGAAGTTCATCATCAAAAGAGTACACCATACCATCATCAAGGAAATGAAATAGTGGAAGCCTGTAACAAAATCCTTGAAAATGCATTGACAAAGATCTGCAACGTTAACAGGGATGATTGGGACTTGAAGATACCAACGGTATTGTGGGCATACAGGACCACATGAAATAAAATGACAGGACAAATGCCATTCAAATTGGTATATGGACAAGAAGTAGTGGTGCCAATGAATTTTTGGTACCTAGTCTATGCGTAGCAGCGATTATGAACATGACATAACGAGGCGCAGTACATGAAAGGATAAATCAAATGATGATCAGGGAGGAAGATAAGATTCTAGAAGGGTTTCAACAAGAAGTCTAGAAATCAAGGGACAAAGCTTGGAATGATAAACATATAAAGAGGAAAAATTTCAAGAAAGGAGACTTAGTTTTGATGTAAGACAGTAAATCCCTTCAACATCCAGGAAAACTCAAAATGTATTGGTTAGGACCATACGAAGTGAAGACTATCACAGACAGGGGAGATGTACATTTGAGGGATTTAGGAGGAACAGACCTCAGAGGAATGATCAATGGGAGTCTACTGAAGCTGTATAGGGATAGTCGACCTCCTAGCACTTAAAAAAATAAAAAAACAAACAAAAAAATTGAGGAGATGTCACACCACGTCGGACATCAAAAGATAACAACATATGTAGAGTGCATAAAAAAAATAATGAACGCGCACACTCTACAATGCTAGCCCAACAGAGACAAGGGAAAAAATCACTACAAAGAAGGAAACAACGGGAAAGCAGAAACAATGGGAAAGATGAATAGTAATGAAGCGCCAACTGACGATGAATATTAGAATTGAATGCCAGAAACGATTGACAAGATGCCACATTAATCACAGAAACTGTATATGGCAAGGGAAATCAATGGAAAGTACATGGGAAGCGTCGGTTCAATTAAAACACAATTGTAGTAACATCTTTGACAATCTTCACATGACTCTGATACAAAGAAAGCATGCGTGAGCAGAAAGGTTATTTTGAAATCAGGAAAAGAATAAAGCGATAGAGTATACGAAGCAAAGAGATAAGGTTGTAGAGGTTGCAGATGCCACTAAGCTCGACGAACAACATATTTACCACCATGTCACCACCCAAATAGGGAGAACTGAGCCAGACTTCCAAATGATCTCGAAGTAGCACTAGAGCACCACTGCAGCCATAGGGAAGTGAACAACAACCACGTCAGCCTCCAAAAGTCATCAATGTGGATGAACTATCATCGCTTGATATGAAACCAGGAAGCCCACACCTATCGTGGAGGAAACCCAATGGACAAGACCAGTGGACATGGACATTGATGTGACATAAGAGGGACATGGCCAAAAGGTTGAGGATGTAGGCAATCATTTGCACCCCAGAAACCCTGAAGAAGCCCCAAGAGCCAATGGGACGACCCCAAACCAAGAAGAAATGACCACGTCGGAAAGGTCACAGACAACCACGCTAGAATAGCCATAGGAGGGAACAGTGGAATATGTTTTCAATCGACCAGATGAGTATGAAAAAGAGCAACCAATGGAGGCTGGAACCTCGAGTCAGCCACCACAGCCGAAGGGAAAACAACCAGTACCAAGGCCACCACATAGACAGGCCGCCACAACCATTGTCTTTCCACACATTCCGGAAGGGGTACGTATAGCAGGGAATATGTTAGGTCACATGGAGAAATTAAGGTACTCATACCATGACGTGACGGACACGGACAAGTTCCCAAAGTTTGCCAAGAAATTTTACCTATAGACTGTGGGTGTAGGACCCTTTGGCGAACCAATTAACCAACCAGTCCAATGGGTAGCTAGACTTGCCAAAAATGAGATTTTAGGCCTGTTGGACATACCACACTTTGGAAAGGGCCAGTATGCAAACAACTGCATCAAGCAGCTAATGGAAATCACCCATGGCGGATCCCTGTGGCTGGAACAACTCGTCTCAATAGATGTAGAGATTATTTAATACATCACAGGTCTTCCATCATGGGGTGAGGATACCGTGCAGTTTCTTAAGGACAAGACAAAGAATAAATCATTGGCCAAGGAAGTGAAGAGTAAGTATGGTACCGAAAGGGGTTCATGCAGAATCATCATCAAGCGTATTAGTGACATCGCGACAAGAATGGCCACAAACATTACGACATACAAATTAATCAAGAAATGCTGCAAGGAGGAAGTCCCAGCCGGGGTTGTTGCAGCTACAACACAGTGTGCGGAGGGCACCACACTCAGCTAGGCCCCTTATTTGTTGAATCCGTTCTTGGACAATTGCAAGGATGTGTAGGATATAGGGACATAATTTCACTATTCATGGCTACTCATCCTGATAGCCTTGATCGGATGGAAGGGGCTGAGGTATTCATTCTTTTCCACTAGACCCAATCCTTTCCATGGAGCACAATAATTATCGTTGGGGTTCGCTTCAGACCCCAAGAACAGAAAGGAGAATGCAACCATATTTGAAGGATATCACAACGACCTACAAGAGAGCATTGCTAACACTTGTAGAGTGATGCTGGAAGTGGTCGCACAGTATCAGGGCATAGCCAACTTAAAAAAAAATAGACATGCAATGTGGATCCAGGTACGGAAATATCCTGACAATCAATGGCTACAACTGCACTACTGCATCAAGGAGGCGAACATATAAATAGGAATTAAGGATTGGGATGATGACTGGTGGATCCTAGTCCTGAATCAGGAAATGCTTGTAGGAATGGAGGAGGAGGCAAGGCAGGAACAAACAACGACATAAGAGATAACGGTGCCCAAGAATCCAAGGATAGGTCAGAAGAAGGCGCAACAGAATAAAGTGGGTGTGTCCAAGAAAGGCACTCAAACGGGGAAGAAGAAAAACACCCAGGAGCCACAGGTACAAGAGAAACAGACTAAGAAAACACAGGGAACCACATCAAGTGCTACTCAACAAGAGAAACACCATAATAAGAGGCCAGTCATCCAAATGGGGGGTATGCACAAGAAATCTAAGGCACATAGAATGCCACCAGAATGCACGATCACGGAGGACGATGCAGACCTTGTGGCTCAAATGGTCTAGGATCACACAGTGGAGGAATTTGAAAATGATCAGTGCCAAAGGGACATGATTGAGGAGGATTTGACATACATATGACAACTCCTCCATCATCTCATATAAGCACAGGCCACTGGCAGCAGTGTAGGAACATTCCCATGAGAATCACAGATAGGAGGTGAGGTTGGATCAAGCGAGAAGGACAAGATACAGATGATAGCACAGTCAAGATCACCTTTTCATGTCACACCCAACATGTTATGTACGGATGAAATCGTGGGGAAGACACCCCTAAAGGACTTGGCCCAAATATATTTGGTATTGATGTGGATACCAACCAAGGCCTTGTATAAAATGCAAGTCAACGTCGCATAAGAGGTACAGTCACATGCACACACAGATGCAATAGAATTGCAACAGACAAAGGACAATCAGGACACATTGGAATTGGTACTCAAGTAGGCTAAGCTTGAGACCAAAGATGAAAAATACCACGCAGATAGAATGGAGTAGGAATTGGCCATAGCGTATGAAAAAATTCCAAAGAGCGCGTAGACGGCATAACTCATGGTGACACAAAAGATTGATGATATTGTGTAGAAAATCGATCAATACAGACAGGAGACTGAGAATCTTCAGGAGTATCTAGTACCTACCACACCACCATAGGTGAAGGAGAAGAGGAAGCATGAGGCAACAACGTAGATAAAGGAGATAGAGCGAGAAGTCCACACAATGGTCGACTTGTTCGAGAAGGGAGCATATATTTGCATGAAGCTAGAAGAGGATTAACAGGTCCAACAGTGGGACCATAAAGAATAGAGGATAAGTGCAGCTAGCCAGGACCTCAAGCAGAGGCAGAGGACAATTTCGATCACAGAGCGCATCAAAGGAGCACAGGCTATGAAGAAATTGTAGGAAGAACTCATAGCTGAGTAGACACAAAAAAAGGAGCACGAAGATCAAATGGAACCGCTCCAGGAGCAAGCAACAGAACTCATTGTGCAGGTGGAAGATGCAAAGAAGAACTTGGCACAAAATTAGGCAGAGTGCATAGGGATGGTCAACGACACAATTGCAGTACATGTATTGGACACACTCAAGGAGAAGACCGCACTGGCTCAAACACAAGTGAAGGAACTCACAAAAAAGTTCCAAGCTCTCGCAGAAGAGATCGAAGTAGCGCACAAGGGTTAGGTGGCTCGAGACGAACTACATGTCAGTTTTAGGGGCCTATTGGATGTAGGTTGAATAAGGAAGAAAGGTTATTTTTGGAAGAGAAGCATGGAAGAGGAAAAATACAACTGAAAGGAAAAGCAGCACACGTGCATGCATGGAAGACCTAACGAAACTAGGGTTAGAGTTTTTGTAATACATTTTAATGGATGGTGAGCCAAAAATATAAATAAGTAGTACTTAGGACAGAGAGAGAGAGACATATGGATATATACATACAAAGGGATATATATACTGACATAGGGAGAGTGAGAGAGGCGAATAGAGAGGACACAGAGAGAGAGAGATGGAGAGAAAGAGTTGTAAGCATCGTATGAATTATTAAGCTAGTGAGCTAAGGAAGGAATGAGCGACTCGATCCCAAGGGTTAGATCACAGGTTGAGGAGCTTGGTGCGATATAGTCAACCTCACAGGGATCGAGGAGCCTATTGAGGAGAGTGAGATCCAAGAATGTAAAAACGTGTGGCGTGATATATTTCTAAACTATAATAAAATCTTAAGAGACATATCTTTGTGGACGTAGCCCGAGGGGGTGAACCATGATAACACTGTGTTGTGGGATTGAATGAATGTGTTTTTTTGTCTTACTAGTTGATGAATTTTGAATGAATGAAGTGATTAAGTAGATCTGGTATTTTACATGCATGCGTAGAATAAATGTTAGAGAAGGATGTTAAATGGAATGAATAAATGTTGTGGCGTACAAGCACATATTTCGCTCAGTCTTAGGTTGCAAACACCTGAGTATTGAAACCACCCATAGAGATATCTCAGTTGAGACTGCACAGTGCACTCCATGTACTGCATAGGATTCTGGGTTACCAGAGGGGCCGATAGTATTTAACGTCTTTTGTTGGGAATATTCTTAGTTCTGAACCAGGGTCAATTTTTAATGGTCAAATGAGAATCCGAATAACCCATAAGAATGAATCAAGACCAATAGAAGAGTAGACATAGATTAAAATAAACCAACATCGTCCAAATCTTGTAGGATGATGATTACATAGAAAAATTTGTGCATATGTGTGTCTTATTCTCTAGGGGCATCACACATGCTTCCTATGCACCCCTGCATCAGTGTTCTCTTGGTTAATTGGTCACAGTGACCCCTGGCGGGTCATGAAAGTTCTTCACACATGACCATCTAGTCAATTTTATCCACTTAGGGACTGGAATTGTGATCCAAGTGGATATAAATGGCCACCCACCTTTTCCAATTGGCTCAAAATAGTTTTCTGGCATTTTTGGTAATTTACTATTTTTAGCAGTTTTTAATTTACGGGGCCATTTTGAGGGCCTAAATGAAGGTTTTTCAGGATCAATCTTCTCAATAATATCCAAAGGCTCTTATTGAGCCCCGAAAATGAATATCCTCTATGATACATTTCCAACAAGCTATCGTGCGCCCCAAATGGAGATCACATGCCAAAGTTACGCCGTCGAGAAGTTGATACACCAAACTACCCAAAACAAGGTTGACAAAACGATTGGATTTTCATCTTTCGGGGTTAGGGTTTTGGATTTTATTTATGATAAAAGGCCTTTGGAGCCTCATTGTATTCTCATATTCTTGTGAATGTGAGTAGCAGACACATCTCTTATAAGAGATAAGATTTCACCATTCTAGCGAGTCTTTCACTCTGTATTTTTACAATCTTTGTACATTTTCGCTCATTAATAGAAAATTGTGTATTACTGTATCTTTGTGTTTATGGTTTCATATATGATACTTTTATGTTATATTATTGGATATTTGAGATATCTCTGTACACTTCTTTATTATATCTCCACTCTTATTTCATGCCGAAAATAATCTGGATCAGTGGTATCAGAGTAGGCTGCTCTTGATCATTTTTCAGTGCATGTCCCCGACGAGGTTCGATTCTATCAAGTTGGGTATTGATATTGTATATATTTAAGACAATCTCTCTTTCACATCCAAGAAACCCTCCATGGCAGAAGAAAATAAAAATGATAGAGCAAACGATTCTATTAATTTGTTGCTTGAGCAAGCTCTCACGTGACAGAGGGACAAAATGATGGAGAATTTTGGCCACATCCTTCAATTCATGTCGATAAAAATAGGCGTGTCTTCATCAAGTGACCAATTTGGAAGTACCTTTCCTTTCAATGTACAATATAATTTTTATATTCCCATATTTGAAGGACAGATAGATGCATATGCCTTAGAAAAATGGTTAAATCTGCTAGAAGGTTATTTCTCTGTTCATAGTTTCTCCAATAGGGAAAATATTACCTTTGCACTCCTTAAGGCTCTTCCCCATGTCAAGCATTGGTGGAAAACTTACTGGGATCAAAGTTCAACAGAGGAGTCTGGAATATATGGAGCCGAGCCCACTTGGGAGTTTTTTGTGGATGTGGTAAAGGAACAATATTACTCTATTGGAAACTATGAGGACCAATATATGAGATGGACCGTGGAAAGAAAGGGGCCAAGAAGTTCAAGAGTTCACCAATACCTTCCATACCTTGTGCACCAATATGGGTATCAAAGACTCTGAATGACATTTGGTTCTGAAATACTGTGGGGCTCTACAAAGATACATCCAAAAGGAAATGGATTTTCTGGACATCTCATCACTCGGTTCTTCTTATCGATATGTTGTTAAAATCGAGAAAAAGTTTAAGCATAAGAGAAAATGGGATTTTGGGTTTGCAAATCCACAAAAACTAAAGTATGATAAAGACGACCCTAACAAACAACATCCTGAAAACCAGTCCAAGCCATAGGAAAAGAAGGGTCACAGAAAGACGAAGGACATTGGAAAATGGTGTGATTTCCACAAAATTCCCTGGCACAACATCGATGAATGTCACTCAAAACAATCATTGGTGGTAGAGATAAAATACAAGGAGCCGAACCCTGATTCAAAATTTTATTATGAAAATACTAATAGAAGACATATCATTGAAGCAGACCCCACTACTATTGTCATGACCACAACAATTCAACCATAAGAACCAACAAATTCTGAAGAGGGGGAGTGCCTTTATCATTCATAGATGTGGGTGAAGGGGACCCCACTGCTTTTTTTTGTTGATAGCGGAAGCCAGAAGAACCTCATCTCAGCAAAGGTCTTCAAATAGTTGGGATTGTAGACAACACCACACCTGCAACCATACAACATCGAATGGCTTTGCCAGGGACAAGATCTTTGTGTCAGCCAACAGTGCTGATTGTCATAAAACATCCAACCCTTCAAGGATGAGGTATTATTTGATGTTTCCCCTTTGTATGTCTGTGATGTTCTCTTGGGCCGACCATATCTATGGAAGTGCCATACTATTTATGAGTCTCGACACCGTAGTGTCATTGTTACTCTGGGGGGTCATCTCTATAGGACACCAGAGGTAATTCTGACTATTTTCCCACCTAAAAAATGTTGCAAGGTAGTATCTTATACTACAAAATTTAGCTTATTCACAGTCTGTTCAAAGCGTGAACATAAGAACACCACTACATCCTCAGTCCAAGCACCTTCTATCCAACAAAAGTAGGTCGACAAGATTGCAACAAAGTGTAAATATTCCTTCTACACACATGTATCTCATGTAGCCATACTGGTTAAAAAGGTCCAACCCTTCCAACCATAGGTTCGTGACAACCTTCAACAAGCTAAGCAACACAACTTCTCTAACAAGGCAAACAACTCATCAAGATGCAGATTCAACAAACACTTTTCCCTTTCCCCCATACACTCAATGAATTGTAGACCATTTATTCCTAAGGAGGTAGGATTGATTCAGGTTAATATCAGTGGCCACCCACCTTTTCCAACTGGCTCTAAACAAATTTCTGGCAATTTTGGTAATTTACTATTTTTAGCAGTTTTTAACTTCCGGGACCATTTTGAGGGCCTAAATGAAGGTTTTTCGGGATATATATTCTCAATGATATCCAAAGGCTCTGATGGATCCCCCCAAATGAATCTCCTTGATGATACCTTTCCAATGAGCTATTGTGTGTCCCAAATGAAGATTGCATGCCAAAGTTACACCCTCGGAAAGTTGATACACCAAACTACCCAAAACGGGGTCCACAAAACGGTTGGATTTTCATCTTCCAGGGTTAGGGTTTTGGATTTTATTTATGATAAAAGGCATTTGGAGCCTCATTTTAATCTCATCTTCTTGCGGACACGATTAGCGGACACATCTCTTCTCAGAGATAAGCTGCCACCATTCTAGCGAGTCTTTCACTCTGTATTTTTACAGTGTTTGTACATTTTCACTCATTAATAGAAAATTGTGTATTATTGTATCTCTGTGTTTATGGTTGCATCTATGATACATTTCTGTTATATTATTGGATATCCTAGATATCTCTGTACATTGCTTTATTATATCTCCTCTCTCTTTTCATGCCAAAAATAATCTAGACTAGTGGTATCAGAGCAGGCTTCTCTTGATTGTTTTTCAGTGAATGTCCCTGACGAGGTACGAGTATAGAAAGTTGGGTCTCGATATTTTATCTCTTGAAGACAATCACTCTCACATGTCCAAGAAACCCTCCATGGCAGAAGAAAAGAAAAATGATAGAGCAGATGATTCTACTAATATGTTGCTTGAGCAAGCTCTCACGTGACAAAGGGATGAAATGATGGAGAATTTTCCTCACATCCTTCAATGTCTGTCGATAAAAACATGATCATCTTCATCAAGCGACCAGTTTGGAAGTACCTTTCCTTTCAAGGTAGAAGTTAATTTTATATTCCCATATTTGAAGGACAGATAGATGCATATGCCTTAGAAAAATGGTTAAATCTGCTAGAAGGTTATTTCTCTGCTCATAATTTCTTCTACAGGGAAAAGATCACCTTCGCACTCCTTAAGGCTCTTCCCCTTGTCAAACATTGGTGGGAAAATTACTGGGAGAAAATTTCCACAGAGGAGTTTGAAATATATGGGGTCGAGCCCACTTGGGATTTTTTTGTGGATGCGGTAAAGGAACATTATTACTCTGTTGGAAACTATGAGGACCAATACATGAGATGGACCACACTGTGAAATAAAGGGGCCAAGTAGTTTTGGAGTTCATGAATACCTTCCATATGTTTCACATCAAGCTGGGTATCAAAGACTTTGAATGACATTTGGTTATGAAATACAGTGGGGATTTACATAGATACATCCAAACTGAAATGGATTTTTTGGACATCTCATCACTCAGTTATTCTTATCGATATGTTGTTAAAATCAAGCAGAATTTTAAGCACTAGAACAAACAGGAGTTCAGGTCTGCAAATCCACAACAACCAAAGTATAATAAAGAAATCCCTAACAAACAACATCCTAAAAACTAGTCCAAGCCACATGAAAAGAAGGGTCACGGAGAGACGAAGAAGGACATTGGAAAATTGTGTGATTTCCACAAAATCCCCTAGCACAACACCGATGAATGTTGCCCAAAATAGTAATTGTTAGTCAAGATAAAAGACAAGGAGACGAACCCTGATTCATAATTTGATTATGAAAATACTAATAGAAGACAGATCATCGAAGCAGACCCCATTACTATTATCGCAACCACAACAATTCAACTAGAAGAATCAATAGATTCTAAATAGAGGGAGCACCTTTTTCATTTATAGATATGGGTGAAGGGGACCCCACTACATTTTATTGTTGATAGCGGAAGCCAAAAGAACCTCATCTTAGCATAGGTCATCAAATATTTGGGATTGTCGACAACACCACACCCACAACCATACAACATTGGGTGGCTTCGCCAGGGACAGGATCTTCATGTCAACCAACAGTGTCGATATTCATATGACATCCAACCCTTCAAGGATGAGGTATTATGTGATGTTTCCCCTCTGGATGTATGTCATTTTCTCTTGGTCCAACCATATCTGTGGAAGCGCCATGCTATTTATGAGTCTTAACCTTGTAGTGTCATTGTTACTCTGGGGGCTCATCTCTACAGGATACCAGATGTAATTCCAACTATTTTCCAACCTAAATAGTGTCGCAAGGTAGTATCTCATACTACAAAATTCAACTTATTCACAGTCTATTCAAAGTGTGAACATAAGAACACCACTACAGCCTCAGTCCAAACACCTTCTATCCAACAGAAGCAGGTCGAAAATATTGCAGCAAAGTGTAAATATTCCTTCTGCACACATGCATCTCATGTAGCTAGACTGGTTAAAAAGGTCCAATGCTTCCAGCCACATGTTCATGACAATCAGTAAAAAATAGCGTAATTATAATCCTTTTTCTTCAAATGTTATATCAATGTAGATTTATTATCTAATAATGAGTAGTAAAAAATAAACAATCACACACATACACAATACACCAGTGTTTTACGTGGAAACCAAAATCGGGAGAAAACCACATAATGCTTTTTCTTGTATATCTTGAAGAATTACATTCATTGGAAGCACCAACTTCCTTTGTTTTCCATCTACAACTGGAAGGAGGCTCCAACCCCCTAGTTTCTTAGGCTACAACCTGAGGGAAGCTCCAAGTCCCCA
>JASDQU010106153.1:8530-19651 GCA_032191745.1 Picea mariana
TTTGGAGGAGGAAAAAATATAGCAAAGAAACTCTACCCATTTACGTATTCCATTGTCCCAACCCTTTATCCTTTCCTAATGCCAAAGGAGATTTAAAGAAAAGCAGTTGAAGGACAGAAGAAGAGGAGCCCAGTATCAGGTTCAAGGAGTGGTGGCCAGTCTCAACTTTTGTACGTTGACTCATTTTAAGTAATAAAGAGAATTCTTTTCCCATCCCAATTCATGAACTTTCTATGGTTTGATTAGTTTATGTTTGATTTCTAACCCGTTAGTATAGAAGTAGCATGCATGCATAGTTGTTGTTTGTCTTGAGTGCAGGTCATCTTTGGAAGGAGCATTGCGAACAAGTAATCAAGCACAACGGAGGATCGACATCAAATTCCAGTAACAAGGTAGGTGGATCTTTCCATGCATTTACTGAGAAAAGGGGATTTAAATCTAGGGATGTAGGTAGAAAGTACTTTCTATTCGGTCAAATTTGCATGCAAAGTCTGAACTCTATTTGCTAGTTTGTAAGGTGTTTTTCCCAACAACAATGCCCAATGAAAAGACATTGATCTCCAAGCCTCCAACTACCTTTCTATTACCCCAAAGCTTATCAAAATCACTTTTTTCTTGGACTCACTTTTCATAAGACCTTGAGCTTCATTCATCCATCTATGTCTTATCGATCTTAATCTATGGAAACCCCCTTGAGATAGAGAAGAGTTGGAATGAAGTGAAAGAGGGTTGCTTAGGTGACAATGGCATCCATCTTGGTTACACCATATCACACTTTCACTTTCAGACTTTATCTCTATAAGTGTGATTTTGTGTGATGACAAGGGTAACAACCTAGATCAAGGTCGGAGGTGAATTAAATCATTTTCTAGTATTTATCCAAATGGAAAGGGAGGAATGTAAGCCCCCAATCCCATTCAATTTTAATTATGGTTGGTCGGAGAATGAAGACTTTGTCAAATTGTTCAAAGCAAATGGAAGCCATTTTATGCCTCCGTCATAGAGTCTACAAGCCTACAATTTTCTTTTCACCTCGAGTATGTGAAAAGGGAAACAATCCCATGGGAAAATGACAAGAGAATAATAAAGGATGAGCATACATTCGTATCAATTGAAACACAAATCACGATACTTTATGATAAAAAATATGTCAGCCTTATTAATGAAAAAACTTGGGAAAATCGAAGGGTTTTGGAACAAAAGAAAAGAAAATTTCTTGCAAATGAAAAGGCCTTATGGAGACTCAAAAGTGGGGCATTATGGCTTAAAAAGGGGGATGAGAACATGAAGCATTTCCATAATTTTTCAAACTATAGGAAATGTTACCCCCACATGCCTAGGGGTAACTAGAGGAGATCATGTCCCATGGCCAAGAATGAAGACAATTATCCTAACCATGATGATGATGAGGATGTCCACACATAGCAACACAAAAACCACCCTAAAATTGCCTCTTCTACTTTAGATCAACCAATCTCATCACATATAGTCATCTCGGTGTATGGGAGATGGTAAGTCAACGTCACCATGAGGTATGTGAGTCCTTTCATGAAAAGTGTTGTGCTTAATATACTAGGCATGTGGATGAGGATCATTGGTTGAAGTTGGATAATGGATCACTAGATCAAGAAGTTATGTTTTATTTCCTTGTTTCACCTTGGTGGCTAGCATCTCTACCCTAGTCCTATGTGTCACCTCCCACATAAAAGGGGTACTATTAGGAGGGTCCTCACAAGGGTAACATTCTATTCCTTGCCATACTTAACACTTTTCCTTTGGTAATGATTCATGGTACATTCTCTCATTAGAAGAGGGGATGAAGGCCCAGATCTTGATTGCAACAACTGCTAAAATAATAAAAGAATGATGCTAAAGAAAGAAATGATAGCAAAGGAATCTCAAAATCCAGTCCAAACTTGGGCTCTACCCTTTCTGTGTTCGCCCCAATCCCAAGCAGTGATGCTATAGCTTGAAACATTATAAAAGGGGAGATGCAAATATGATAAGAGAGAAAATAAAAAGAAAAAATAAAGGGGTTTGGAAAAACGTAGTGCTTAGAAAGTGGTAACTCAAGAGYAAGCACACCATTCACAAAGGTKCTCATAGAAATGGACTCAATGACACCATAAKCCATGWAGTAAGCYTGACATGTACCACTATCACACTTACTCTTGAAGGGTACTTTTCTTTCACTACTTCCCTCKGGAAATATACGTCTACCTGGGTYTTTTCATTCAYTGTTTTGGTTGGCACACCTAATAGGGTCAGATGAAGGTCCKCCAATATTATGCCTTTCCAACTTATACATAAATTCTTGAGCTAGTGTGAAAGTTGAAGGGGATACTGATGCAAATTGTTCATGTGGCTTAGATCTTAAGTAACAACTTACTTTGCATGATTCAAGGAATGGTATATCTTATGAACATTGGCTTCCTTGRTTTCATATTTTGTTTTGATYCGGATGCCCCTAACATGGTTCTTTGAAGGACACCCCAAGTTTTCACCCAAGACGTTGTGCATCTATTGTAGGATATGGCATGTGTGATGYAGAGCAGTGAGTCACCCAATGACTTGACACATTCAAAAAGTGTCTCTCACATCTTGAGAACCTTGTACGATGRATAGATKGGCTTAATTTTTKACATATTTGGTCATGGTGGYRCACATATSGGATAGAAGCMTACMTGTTGGGCARTGTACCACATGGATTATTACTCATTATATTGAGGACATTGCACCAATGGATAGTTGGATTCTTTGTAGAGATTAGATACACTCCTCTCCACCTTGGACACAATGCTCTACACCTTTGACATTGTCCTTCCTTATATGATCATGTCACACTTTAGGTTTAGAAGATGATGGGTTTTGATGGCCACTTGGGTACCATTGATGATATGCCATGAACATAGATGAGGAGATGCACTTCCTACCATGACTGCACCATGAGATGATGACACATGGCCTTGGCAGGACCTCACACACCCTCTTGGAGATTGACATGACCACACATGTGACCTAGGAGGGAATTTTTGTATTTTTTTGACATTATTTATCATTTTTAAAGGAAAATCTAAGGGGTTGGCCACACTTAAGAGACATGAATTTTCATTTTTGTGACTTTTGGATGGCTAGGGTTTTGTTATTTATAAGGGTAGCACTCCATTTATTTTGGATCATCACCTCCTCTCACATTTGAGGGAGTGAAACTTTGGAACAATTCACTCTGCCTCTTTTTTGTCTCTTGAATCTCATGCCCTAATTTTGGAGGAGGATCTTTGTGGATGTTCTTTCTTTCTTAGATGATGCATTGCTGAAACTAGGGTTTTTTTGAGCCTAGTGACTTGGATAAGTAGTAATTTTTAAATTTTTTATGTTATTACTAATGTTTAAAGGTGTTAATTACTTCTTCATGTTACTTTGTCTTGGTGAAACCCTAGGGAGGAGATATAAGTCTTTCTCTCTTCCACATGCCTTGTTTGTCCAAGTTTGTAAGAGAATTATTTTCTAGGGTTAAGAACCTAAGGCAAAAGATGCTTTTCTCCTTAGGGTTTTAACCTTAGTCTTTGATACAAGACCTAGGTTATATAGAAGAGAGGAAACAACACCTAGAGCCCAAGAGGATTTTCACCTAGGGATCATTTTCTTGAAGCTTTAGTCCGAAGACCCAATAGACTTTGCACCTAGGGGTCATTTTCTTGAAGGTTTAGTCCAAAGGCCCAAGAGGCTTTTCACCTTAGATTTTAAACCTAATTCTTCTTTATCATTTATCTCAATCTTCAATATTTTGAATACTTTACTCCATAAGCCCTAAAAGATAATAACACTCTAGTATAAATCCCTTCTTGTGGTGAAAATTGCATTTAGAATTTGTATTCTCTCTCTCTCTCAATGATCTTATTAATTTCTCTAACCCTAACTTTAGAAAACTAATGCTATTTATTGTTGTTGTTACAAAATTTTGCTACAACCAATGATTTTTACTTCAATTTGTTGCATACACACTTGGAAAAGTGGCTTAAGATACTCAGAATTTACATCTAGCATTTGGATAATATTGTACATGTTGAAGGCTTGTTTTTCATGCTAAATTGCTACATTTATGAGTACTATTTCTTACTATTGTTGCAAAATAATAATTTTTGTTGTACATTGATTCACTTTTGTAATGTTGCAATAACCATTGCATTTATTTATTATATAGTGTCTAAGAGGTCATTATCGACCTATATTATGCTCCGAATTGCTTATTGTCTTGTACAAGTGAACCAATTACCTTGTTGTCTTCCTTGCCTCTCCTAGACCTAGACCTAACCTTTAAGTGACAAATATAGGGGGTTGTAGTCTTAAGTAATCCTACTATTTGATCCCTTTAGGTCACTAGGGAAGCCTCCCTTGTGGTGGAACTCCTTCCATCACTAAAATGAGGGAAGCATATACTAAGGTGACAATGGTATAAGCTTCCAATTATTACACAAGATTGGGACCTTGTGAAGGGATTTGCACAAGTACAAATCCTATGATAACATTTTGGCTCTATTGTCAGGGAGGATTGAGTCATTCTGCCTACAAAATCCTTTTGGTAAGCTTATACCAAAGCCCTTATCCTCAAGCTTACCTTACAACTCCAGTGGGGTAGAACCCCTCACTTACCTTTGATGATCCAAAGGGGATCATCTGACGACTCCATTGATATATTTTTAGGTGTCATCCTATTCTCAACTTTTGTAAGATTGCATATTCTCAAGTAATGGAATTATTGCATGTTGGCATAGGGGTAGACCCAGGGTTCAACGCTTCAACATCGCACCAACAAAACCCTAACTACTGGCCCTTTCGACAACATCTGCGAAGCAGATGAAGTCTCACCCGAGGTAGAGGCAGGGAAGTTGTAGGACTTAGATGTCTACAACCAGGATGGGACATATATATGTGATTACAATAGTTGACAAAGCTCTTAAAAAAAAATATGCGTTAGTTCTTGAACCTTATTCACATCGCATGTTAAACCCTTATTACATATCAACACAATAACAATACAGATCAAGTACTTTCCATCACTTAACACATAGCGTTAAATCAGATCTAGCCTTTATTTACCATCAATAGAGCACTAAGAATCCATCTATCTATTGAACATATATAAAGATCGATGTGCTAACAGATAAACAACATAAATAACATTCACAACATCGCACAAAGCACATCAAACACATGATATATGTGGTTCACCCCAGTGTGGAGCTACGTCCACCAACTTCTTCTTCTTATTTATTAGTCTTCAAGCTTCTTACATTTGTCTGCTCCTATGCCCAAATCCATAGAGCCCAACTTCATAGTGGACAGGTGATCTGCGCACATCACACTAGATCCACCTTCCTCAAAATCAGGTCAAGGAAAAAAGCCAACTCTTTAATAACACAAAGCACTTACAACTTCTTGCACTAAGCCAAAATCAACCTATTATGCATATAGCCACTAGTATTCATGCACTAAGCCAATGGCAATCTACATTGCTCAGCTACTACTATACAATTACAAAAAGGCCTAAACATGGGTAAACCCATGGGCCGACATCCCATAACCCATTACATAACCCTAGTAAACCCTTTTCTTGGTCCACAAGCCCACAAAACAAATGAGATCCTGTGATCTTAGCTCTGCCTGGGCGCTCCATCTTTGACCAACCTGTCAAAGTCCTAAAAGTGGTCAAACACGACCAATGTTTCCTCAAAACTTGGTCAAGGGCCAACAGGCCCCAAACACTCACCTGTGACTCATCCCAAGTCACTCATATATTGGCAGAGCTGCTTCAAAGGCCTCAAGCTTAGCTCGGGCTGCCTCGAATTGCTTCTTCGCTAGAGCCTCCTGCTCAGAGAACTTCTGAATCACTTGCTCTGTAACAAACCCTTCCATGCGTTGTTCCACTGTTGCAACTACTTTCTCTAGTTGTGATCTTTGGCCTTCAATCTCTTCAAAAAGTGTGTAGGCTTCATCCTACACCGTTTGGAGTCTCTGTGTCACCTCCATGAATTTTCTCTGGATGGCAGTAACCTGCTGCTGGACTGCGCACTGCTCTTGTTATCGCTTCATTTTCTCAATTGTAGTAAGAAAATTTATCTATGCTTGCATGGTGGATGCCTATTGCTTCACCTCCTGGAGCTGTGCCTCTAGTTTCTTCAGCTCTAGATATTCTGCAAGGCGCTCATAGGTTTGTGCACTCCGATGACTTAGTTGCTTACACTATGAGGCGAGTGCCCTGAGGTGAGTGCCATGAGGTGTAACTTCACCTATTTCTTACTTGTCTCCTTCTTCCCTTCCTTCTTCTTGGTTCACTTCATCTCCTCCTCCTACTACAGGTGAGTCACGCCTACTTTCCTCTGATGCCCTGTCCTCCTTATCAGTTTCTATGTTCTACACTTTCTCCTTTTTCTTCTTTTTCTTCATGCTAGCCTTTCCATCATGTTCGACCCAGGTGACCAATGGATTTACTATGATGTCGGGGTTGGAGAGTTCTTCATCTTCCACTAGTACAAGGAACTCTGCTGTCCATTCTTTGGTGATCTCCTCCATATCTTCGTTGGTGAGGTTGTAATAGGACTGCAAATCCTCCTTACTTTCATCCCTACGCACAATGATGTAGATAAAATGTCGATATGTGCGGAACTTTGCTAGCGTCCTGTACTGATGCAAAGTGTTGGGTGTCATTCATGGGAATGCTTCAATAGCATGCTTCAACTGTAGGTAGTAATCATGGAACACCACGCTCGATTGCCACTACTTCGCCATATCATTTGTATACTACAAATTGGAGAACCTTGCGACCAACGAATCTGATGGCTCAACTTTCAAGAAGGCTTCTCCTTTTGAAATTTTCCAAGTGACAAATGCAATCAATATCAGTAGCCAAATAAAATGAAACTCATATCCCTGATCTTGTGCTTCGTGACAGTCCTTCTCTAACTCGTTGACGAGGTGACTCACCCAGTTCATTTGCATTCCTTCTAAGCACTTCCCTGCGAGGTCTACTACAAATCTACTGACCTGTGTCAGACGATTCTTTCTGACGAGATTGACAGCTATAAGATGACGAGCTAGGTGCACTGCGCCATCTTGGATGGAGGCTACCTTGTATCCTTGCTTTCCCTTTTCTACATCGCCATAATCCTCCTTTATGCGATGTGCCAGAGAGCGATCTGAAGTCTTCTCTGGGTAGAACTGTTGAGGGTCCAGTCCCTACATGCTCATTCCTGTTATGAGATGGATCAACACCGGATCCACAGTGACACACCTGTCAAGCCACAAATACCCTCCATGGTAGCATGACAAGAGGAGTTTAACGCAAGCGTTAACCTCCTGATGTCGACCGAAGTGGGGGATATTCATTACATTCAGGATCATAGATTGCACGAGCTCCTTTATCCACAGATGGTAGACTATGAACGGCTTCTTCCCAGTCGTCTTCATCAAATAATGATACGGTGCAAGAATCATGTATTTCTTCCTGTCTCTGAAGTTAAAGTCAATGTTCTTCAGCGTTGGGATATGTCCTAACCGAGGTGCAACTACGTGTATCCCCTTCGAGATGTATGCAGTGATCATCGTGTACTCGAAATCACGTGGGATGCTGTCACAGTTAACCAGCCCAGCTAGAAGCAGGATGTAGTCCGAGAAGACCGACGTGATATGCTTTGTGTTAGCTAGATCGTCACGGTGCTTGCTTCACTTCTCCATCATGGTTCGGCTAGAATGACGTCCAGTCAAAGGGGATTCTTGCAATCCCCTAGTTGACGATGCCTATAATCCTATGGACATGACTCTCTTAGCCATGAGATCTACGAGAATATCCTCCACTAACTTTTCTAACGCGCTATGTTCACCCGACATTCACACTCGTAATCAAATAAATCGGGTAGGCAAGTGGATGGAGAGGTCTAGAAAGCCCAACGTGGTAGACAATTGATGCTCTGCTAGCTTAGATAATATTGGTTGAAAAAAAGTGGTCTCGACGCAGCGTTCGATGGGTTAAATAAGAAACATCATAACAGATTCCTCCAACGGGCATGAATGTGTCCATCAATGTGCATTCATCCGTTATGGCGCGGTCTCAATAGTCCAATGGTGGTATTTCCATCAATAAATGTGTTTCTAGTCATTCTCAAGCGTTATTCTAACAGTTGGGGTGCCTCCAACGGTCATATAGGTTCGTCGTGGCGAAGTATCATTCTGCATGGTTCTGCTATTCCGATGAGGTTCAAGTTCTATGGATCTGTCTCCTGTGAAGTCTTCTCTGAGAATTCCTATAGTTTTGCCAACATGGATTTCTTCTTATTGAGCTTCCTTGCCTTCTTTCCTATGATATGAGTCTCTGGATTCCTCTTTCCATTATTATTCTTTCTTAGCATAGTGACTTCGCGCTGCTGACGTGATCTCAAGGGGTCCAAAGGTAATACCTCTTTTCTTACTAGGTCCTAGGTGGACATACTTTCTTCTTGCATGGATAGGTCCTTTAAACCTTCTTGCACTCTTTCAACTTTGATAGCTACTTCTTTTTCATTTTGTTGCTTCAACTCAACTTCTTGTTCTTTTATTAGTCGCTCTAGTTTTCTGGTTATGAGGTCCCTTAGTTCTTGATTTTTCTTTTTTGTAGCTTCCTCTTATGTTTTCCTTCTTATCTGATCTTCCTCAATCCAAGTCTTTCCTAATAAAAGGAAGGGGGCGTTGTTCTCAACAAACCTAATAACTTCAAATTCTTCTTCAGTCGTAGTTCCATGAGAAATCATAGGTATATTAGTAACTCTTTCACATAGGGTTATCATGTTTCCTTTAAACAAGCCTATCCTTCCCAATGAAGGTATCATAATAGGCTTTCCCAAAATTTCCCAAGTTCTTTCTGGCATAATATTCACATGTGTTTCTTCCTCCAATACACAGTCTATGTCGAAGTCTTCTATTCTTGTAACTATGTATTGTTTTTCTTTCAGGATCTCTGGTAAACTGATGTCTATATGATCATCCATTGCTTCTTTTAACTGTATTAACATAGTCTTTGATTCTTTTTCTTTATGATTCTTTAACATATCCTTAGTCTCTTGACCCTCTTTATAGTTTTCTTGTCTCATGTTCATCTTTTCAACTTTAGCAATCATTCTTGGGCAATCCTCAACCTTATGACCAATAGATTTACAACAAAGGAAAATATGACCTATGTTAGGGCATTCCTTAGAAATATGTCCCGACCTTCTGCAATTATAACACGGTGTCAATCCTCTCTTTCTTTTAAACGAGCCCCAACCTCTCTTGTTCTACGCAATGGGATCACAGTGCTGGACCTGCAATCTGCAAAAGTTCTTTTTAGGTTCTTACATCCATTTATTAGTCCAAAAATTCTTTCTATGCATAGGAATAACATATCTTTATCTATTTCTATCAAATTTATTTAGATCAATTCTTTCTTCTAATTGTGCCCTATCTTTCAGACCAGGACAAGATCTATCAAACATACCTAGATTCATACTTTTGAAGCAAAAATTTCCACTTATCTTACCTTTTACTAGAGCAAAAAGCTTTAAGATCTTACCTGTTTTCTTCAGATCCAGTTCCTTTCTTAGCATAGAGCTTCACAATTCAAGTAGAATACTGCACATTACAACAACATATCTACGCACAAAGCTTTCTCTTTTCTTTAGTTCCCAACAATCACAGTTTCATGTCCCGGAAACAGAACCATTTGTTGGCATAGGGGTAGACCCAGGGTTCAACGCTTCAACAACACACCAAAAAAACCTTAACTACCGACCCTTTCAGCAACACCTGCGAAGCAGATGAAGTCTCACCCGAGGTAGATGCATGGGGGGTTGTAGGAATCAGATGTCTACAACTTGAATGGGACATAGATCTGTGATTACAACACTTGACAAATCTCTTAAACAACAATATGCATTAGTTCTTGAACCTTATTCACATCGCAGGTTAAACCCTTATTACATATCAGTGTAGTAACAATACAAATCAAGTACTTTCCATCACTTAGCACATAGTGTTAAATCAAATCTAGCATTTATTTAACATCAATAGAGAACTAAGCATCCATCTATCTATTCAACATATACAAAGATCGACATGATAACAAATAAAAAACATAAATAACATTCACAACATTACACAAAGCACATCAAACAAAGGATATACGTGGTTCACCCCAGTGTGGGGCTATGTCCACCAACTTCTTCTTCTTATTTATTAGTCTTCAAGCTTCTTACATTTGTCTGCTCCTGTGCACAAAGCCACAGAGTCCAACTTCGTAGTGGACAGGTGATCTGCACACAACGCACTAGATCCACCTTCCTCAAAATCAGTTCAAGGCACAGAGCCAACTCCTTAATAGCACAAAGCACTTACAACTTCTTGCACTAAGCCAAAATCAACCTATTATGCACATAGCCACAAGTAGTCATGCACTAAGCCAATGAAAATCTACATTGCTTAGATACTACTTATTTATACAATTACAAAAAGGCCTAAACATAGGTAAACCCATGGGCCGACATCCCATAACCCATTACATAACCCTAGTAAACCCTTTGCTCAGTCCACAAGCCCACAAAACAAGAGAGATCCTATGATCTCAGCTCCACCTGCATGCTCCATCTTCGACCAGCCTGTCGAAGTCCCAAAAGTGGTCAAACACGACCAATGTTTCCTCAAAACTTGGTCAAGGGCCAACATTACACCATGGTCACTTCATGAAAATGTTTCCCTCTCTGGATATTAAGGATATTCATGGATACCCAAATCACTTTTCTCTAGATTCTAGGGATAATTGTTAAAATTTTGATCAGAGCCCATCCTTGGTTGTTACTCATGTTGCGAATTTATTTAAATATACTTCAGAGATAGATGTGACACATCAATATGTGCTAATAAGATTGTTTTTTCTATCTCTGGATACAAGACAAAAGAATCGGGTTAAGCATACTCTCAATTCAAGGAGTATATCTTCTCTTACAATCTTCTTTAAATAATTCCTCAAAAGGTGGGCCCCAAGAACATAGAGATTTGAAGATATTCTCCACGATCTCACGATGTCCCTCCAAAGGGAAGGGTTACTTTCTAACCCTA
>JASDQU010106153.1:32870-46167 GCA_032191745.1 Picea mariana
TTACCCCTCGCCGAATGGTGGTACAACACTACATACCATACAACCACTCGCATGACTCCTTTTGAAGCAGTGTATGGACAGAAGCCACCGTCAGTTCTCTCATACTTACCGGGTACCTCGAAGGTCCAAGCAGTCGACCAAACACTTACAGTCCAAGAGGATATCCTTCGTACCCTTAAAGAGAACTTGGTCATGGCCCAGAACAGAATGAAGCAGCAAGCAGATCAAGGTCGCTCGGAACGTCAATTTGTAGAAGGGGATCAGGTGTTTCTGCGGCTGCAACCATATAAGCAAACGTCCCTCAAGGCTGAGCAGTGTCAGAAGCTAGCACCCAAATTTTATGGCCCTTACACAGTTCTAAAGCGTGTGGGACAAGTCGCATATCAGTTAGCTCTGCCCAGTTAGTCGAAGCTACATCCTGTTTTTCATGTTTCCTGCTTGAAGAAGGTGATTGGAACCAGGTGCCAACTTCAAACCAACCTTCCAGAGTTAGCTGAAGAAGGATCCATTTGGCTACAACCAGAAGCAGTTTTGGACCAGAGGGAGCGTCACCTGCGTCAAAGAACCATCAAGGAAGTGCTAGTATAGTGGAAAGATATGACTCCAGCAGATGCCACTTGGGAACCAGCTACCATTCTGCAGTAGTTTCCACATCTCAAGCCTTGAGGACAAGGATGTTTTTAAGGGGGCGGACATGTTAAGTTCCTAACCCTCACATAGGTGGATCAATGTATTCGGATGTAATAAAGGTTAATATTAATAAGACATTTCAATAAAATAGAATAAGGCGGATGTAAGAAGACCTAATAGAAGCTTCGGCTTCTAGAAGGATCTTCCTCTAGATGCTTCTTTTTAGTATAAATAGGAGTCGAGGGTATGAGAACCCTAGATGGGATATTATTGTAATAGAGCACTGCTCGACTGGAGGTTGCCCCCTCGAAGAGGCCTGTGAACATTACTATCTGATTCAAGTGCTATTTCTGTTGCTATTTCGTATATCATTTCTATGTATTGTGAAGATTATGCTGGATATTTTACTGTTATTCTGTCATTTCTAGCATTTCGTTTCTGTTCTGCATATTTTATATATCTGGTATCTTGCAATTATGCATTGAGGTTCTGGCAAGAAATTTCCCTCATGTTCCACTTGAATCACAGACCATTCAATAATATGATTAGAATCATGTACATACTTCTTTAATAAATAAACATGGAAAATATTATGTGCCTTCACTGTGGGAGGAAGTGCTAGATGATAGGCTACTGGTCCTACTCTATCCAAAACTTCAAAGGGTCTACAATATCGGGGTGCTAGCTTGGCACAAGCTCCCATCCTCTAGGAGATTCTCTTAGGTCTAACTCAGAGATACACATGATCCCCTGCTTTGAACTCTCTAGGATTCCTTTTCAGGTTTGCATAGCTCTTTTGTCTATCATGGGCTATCTTCAGATTTTGCCTAATATGAAGCACTTGCTGTTCCATTTCCTTGAGGATATCTGGCCCAATTGTAACTATGTCTATTGGGTTGTTCCATCTTATTGGGATGTTTCATTGCTTTCCATAGAGGGCTTCAAAAGCACTCATTTTTAATGACTCTTGATAGCCATTGTTGTAATAAAATTCTACAAGTGGTAGGTAGTCCTCCCATTTCTTGGGTTGATTCATTACATGCATCCTCAACATGTATTCTAATACTTGGTTTACCCTCTTTGTCTTYCCTTCAGTCTGAGGATGATAGGCTGTACCAAAGAACAATTTCATTTCAAAACCAACAWACAAATATTTCGAAAAGTTTGAAGTAAACTTTGTATCTCTGTCAGATATAATCTCCTTAGACATGCCACGTAGTTTGAATATCTCTTTCATAAATATGTTGGCAATATYTATTGCCTTGCAAGTTGACTTGACAACTATGAMGTGAGCATATTTKCTCAKTTTTTCCACAACTWCCATGATGACATCATTTTGTTTGGTTGATCTTGGTAATCCTGTGATGAAATCCATGGAGATGGWTTCCCATATCCATTCGGGAATTGGTAGGGGATGCAATAGCCCAGCTGGGTGTTGGTGCTCTACCTTGACTTGTTGACATTCTAGACACTTAGACAAGTAATCAACTATGCCCTTTTTTAGTCCAGACCAATAGAATAACTTTCTAGTGGCCGTGATCATATTTTGATAACCAAGATGACCGGTATATGGTATTTTGTCTAATTCATCCATTATGAACCTCTTCAAGTATTCACAATTTGGAATGTATATTCTGCCCTTGTAAGTTAGCAGGTCATCATTAAGCATATGATAACCTTCATACTTCAACCCTATGGGATCTTGCTTCAGGTATGATGTCACCATCTTGAAAAATGCATTTGTTTCTTGTGCAACTTTCACCCTCTCTTTGATGTCTGATTCATTGGTGCTAACAACTACCAATTGAACTACTTTCATACTTCTACTAAGGGCATCAACCACCCTATTTTCCTTTCCTTTGATATGTTTGATTTCAAAATCAAACTCACTAAGGAGATCCATTCACCTAGCTTGTATCACATTGATTTTTGGTTGGTCAAACAAATACCTCAACACACTATGGTCTGTCATAAGTACAAATATTCTACCTAAGAGGTAATGCCTCCACATTTTTCAGAGCATGAACTATGGCAACCAATTCCATATCATGAGTCACATAATTGAATTCATGCGCATTTAGTTTTCTGGATTTGTAGTAAATCACATGTCCTTCTTGCATAAGGACTCCTCCTAGCCTTTCCTTGCATGCATCTATACACACACAAGGAAGTCTTTATTTGGATCTGCAATATTTAGTACATGCACATTGGCTAGAAGGTATTTCATCTCTTGAAATATTTCTTCACATTCTGATGTCCAAATGAATTTAACCCCCTTTTCTAAAGGGAGGTGATTGGGCAACCGATATTGGAGAATCCCTTTATGAATCTCCTATAGTATCCTTCTAGACCCATAAAGGATATGATATCAGATACATCCTTTGGGGTAGGCCAATCCATGATGGATTTAATCTTGTTAGGATCAATTGCCACCCCATCCTCAGAAATAACATGGCCTAAGTAATGGACTTGTTTCTGGAAAAAGTCACACTTACTAAGCTTAACATAGAGTTGATGTTCTCTTATCACTTGGAGTACTATCTCAAGATGTTATTCATGCTCTTCCCTATTCTTGGAATAGATTAGGATATCATCAATGAAAACAAACACAAACCTATCCAAGAAATTTTCGAATACGTTATTCATCAAGCACATAAAAGTGACTGGTGCATTGGTAAGCCCAAATGGTACCACCACAAATTCATAGTGGCCATATCTTAGCATAAAGGTTGTCTTGTGGATGTATACCTCTTTGATTTGGACCTGATGGTATCCAAACCTCAAGTCAATTTTGGAGAATATTATAGCACCCCTTAATTGGTCAAACAAGTCATCAATCCTTGTCAAAGGATACTTATTCTTGATGGTCATCTTATTGAGTTGTCTATATTCTATGCACAATCTAATTGTTCCATCTTTCTTTTTCACAAACAAGGTTGGTGCTCCCCATGGAGACACACTAGTTCGTCTGTATCCTTTGTCCCACATCTCCTTCAGTTGGATTTTGAGCTCAACTAGCTCTTGTGTACTCATTCTATAGGGTGTTCTAGACATTGGCACTACTCCTGGTACAAGTTCTATTGAAAAGTCAATATCCCTTCTTGGAGGTAGACTTGGTACCTCTTATGGGAATACATCTTTATATTCTCTTAATATGGGATGGTTCTCTAGGATGGGTTTGTCATTCTCAACAAAGTTCAGTACTTGTATTGCATACAAGGGACATCCCTTTCTGGAATACTTCTTCACTTGGAGTGTTGATATTTGCCTCATCGAGACATGCTTTTGAATCCCTTGTAGGGTTACCCTCCTTTCTTCTTCATTTTCACACTCCAAAGTTTTACTGTAACAATCCAACTTGGTTTTGTGGGTAGCCAACCAGTTCATGCCAATCAACAGGTCATAAGATCCTAGAGGGAGTATGTTAAGGTTTGCTTGGGTGGGAAGCCCACTCATGAAAAATTGACATGCTCTCTGTTACTTTTCTTTTGGTTCCAATGGCTATTTGTACCAGCCATAATTTAACATGTTTAACTTGTTGCAATTTATATTTCTCAACATTTTGAGGGGAAACATAACTCAAATTAGAACCAGGGTCAATTTAAATGGAAACATGATGGTTGACAATCATACCTTCCATATCCACCACTGAAGCTTGGTGGTCAACTTGTCTATTATCCAAATATGCATAAATCTGTGACAATCTCCTAGCCACATCATTGACCGTGGTAGCCTCTTGGACGTTGCAGACCCTCTCAGGGTTTTGTTGCCTATGCGGATAGTCCCTCAGCAGATGTTCCACTCCACAACCCCAACATTTCAAGGTTTCTCTCTTCATGTTATCAATCTTACTTGGAGTTTCTCTGAATGGTTTATTTACACTACGGGATGGAAAATTTTGCTGATACACACTTATGGTAGGAAGGCTCATCCTAGAGCTCTTACTAGGGTTCTTAAATATCGAGGATTTAAACCCCTTCTTCTTGAATTCTAAATTGTTTTTCTTTTTCTAGTCTTCATGGGGTTCTGTCTTACTCTTGAATTTCTCATAGGAATATCTTGCTTTTCGAATAGTATATTCTAAGGTCTTTGGCTCATCAAACTCAATTATGTCCCGATAGGACTGAGGTAATCCACTAATAAATCGTTTCATCTTTACCTTTTCATCCCTTATGTAGGGCACATACCTTATCAACTCGAGAAATTTGTCGATATACTCATCTATGGTGAGTTGTCCCAACTTGAGTTCATAGAAATCCTTGGTCTTCCCATCAAAGTACTTTTCTGACAGGTACTTCTTCTTGAAGTATTTCTCAAATTGTTTCCATGAAAAGTCCTTCTCATGGACTCCTTTCACATTCCTAATGTCTTCCCTCCAAATTGAAAGTTTCCCATTTAGGTTGAAAATGGCTATCCGAGCCTTTAAGTTTTCAGAGTAGTCATGGACTCTAAAGTACTTCTTCAAGCCGAGTAGCCAAACTTTTGCTTCTCCCCCCTTCTTAATATCTCCATCGAAGGTGTGTGGTTTAGATTTCTTGAATTCTTCAAGGTCACAACTCTTGGAATGTTTCTGTTAAGGTTTAAGATATTATTAGGTTTCTTTTCAATTCCCTAGATAACCATAGCATAGATAGAATCACTGAGAAATACAAAATCACAAGAGACACATCATTTATCTTGGGAAACCCTCATGGGGGAGAAAACCAAAAAAAAAATTCCTTAATATAGATAGCCAATGCAATGCCAAGAGAATAAACCAAACAATATAGAAAGTCCTCTCCCAAGGATGCACCTCTCTCTCTCTCTTCCTTCTTCTCCAACTGCAGCTTCAAACTTGTGCTTTGATGAACAAGTGAGTGAGTGAACAAATGAGGTGCTAGATTCTCTTATTTATACAATCTGGCAGGTGTTGAACTAAGGTGTCTTTTCACTGGCAAGGCCAAATTCTCATTCTGGGTGGTTATAACCACTTTTAATATATTCTGGGGCCGAATTCTCATTTAGCCTATTACAATTAGGGTTTGACCAATCAACAAAAGGGGATTTGGTCATTTACAATACCCGACATGATCAATCCAAAAAAGGGGATTGATCTAATGAATAATACATAAATAGTAAATAGAATAGTCTTTGTAGTTACAATATTTCAACACTCCCCCTTAACAAGAAGGGTATTCTACAACAACATCAGGCAAGGGAGAGGACAACATCATCAACAAAATCTTGTAACACTGACTGGTGTATCTATAAATCATTGGAAGTTTTTCTCATCATCAAAATCATCATTCCCAACAGAGAGCTAGAATGGTATCATCATCTGCATCAACATGGATTAGTATAAAACTAATACATCATCATCACAACATGAGGTTGGTGACATCATCATAGCACAAGGCTGGTACATCATCACAGCATGAGGATGGCACATCATCACGACATGAGGCTGGCACATCATCAAAGCATGAGGTTGGCACATCATCACAACAATTAAGCTGGTACATCATCACAACAATTAACCTGGCACCTCATCACAACAAGCTGGCACGTCATCACAAAAATTAAGCTGGCACATCATCACATCAATTAAGCTAGCACATCATCACAACAATTAAGCTGGAACATCATCACAAACAATAAGCTGGCACATCATCACAACAATTAAGATGGCACATCATCAACATGAAGTTGGCATCACAACACTAGGCTGGCAACACAACACTACTCCGCTTTTCAAGGGAGGTCCTTTTGGACTATACCAAGATTATCTCAAAAGTGCTCAAACTTTATGTGAGTTAGAGGCTTGGTCAACACATCAACAACCTATTCATCTATGATAACATTATGGATCTTTATGGATCCTCTCTGCACCATGTCATAGATGTAGTGATATCGAATCTCTATGTGTTTTGACTTGTCATGAAATACAAGATTCGCTATCATCTTTATGTAGATTTGGTTATTACATAGGGTCATGGTTGCTTCCATGTCTAGGTCGAATAGACATGTCAACAACTTCTAAAGCCATATGGATTCACAGCTGGTAGAAAATTGAGCAATGTATTCTGCTTCCGCTGTGCTGAGAGCAATGCTTGATTGCTTCCTACTCTGCCATGAGATCATGGTTGACCCTAGACTGAAACAACATCATGAAGTGCTCTTCCTGTAAGATACACTTCCATCCCAATCTAAATCAGTATAACCACTCAGTCTGAAGTCATGGTATCCATCATAACTGAGACCATAATCTAATGTACCTTTAAGGTACCTCATCACATGTTTTGCAACAACTAGGTGAACATGTTTGGGTTCAACCAGAAACTGACTCAAATTTTTCACAACAAAACAAATATCTGGTCTGGTGTTCATCAGATACATCAACCATCCAATGATATTTCTATACAACGTGACATCAATCAATTCCAATGAAGTGTCGACTAGGAGATTCAACTTTGTTTCCATGGGTGTATTCATGGACTTTCACTCTGTTAGCACTCTGTAAATTTTTTCTGGATTATAGAAAAACAAATAAGGTAACTGTTTCAACCTACTTTAGAGATGAAGCACTAGCCTGCTCAACTCAGAGAGGGCTCTCTCGTGTCACTTGATATTTCTTTGGAAATCAATGGCTAGATTTGGTTTGTTTGGGGGTTATTATGAAGTTGTTGAAGAAACGGGGGTGACATTTGGGCTATGGATTTAGAAATGAATAAAGAAACAATAGGTCATTAGAACTATCTAGAGGAGAAAGTCTAAATAAGGCAATGAGTCTGAGTTTTTAAATTGAAATTTTCATGGTGAAAGAAGAAAAAGGAAGACACATAACCACATCAAAACATATTAAAATGAATTCTGAATTAGTTAAGAAGAGAATCACATGAATTTAAATTGCTAAGTCTAGAGCATCATTAGATGAATTCCAAACCTTTAACTCTCCAATTTAAAAGAAGAAATTGTAAATATAATTTCAAAGACATGGGGAATACACACTACGAAAGAAGATATAACTCATATCACGACCAATTAGAATATTTTCATAAATAGTTCAAAAATTTATTTTGCATTGTATATTCAATTTAGCTCTATGATTTTACAAAGTCTTCCTACTATGAGGGCAGACCCCTCTTCCCTCATCATTTCTTTATTCTTGGGATGATATATATAGAGGATTTACATGCGGGATTCAAAACAATTAAACTTCCCCATAGTTTTAATGATAGACATCAGTTACAATAAGGAGTAACGTATAATGATAATTCTCCTACTTCATAAGGATCGTTACAAACAAGACTGACATATCCGAGTTTTTTTTTTGTTGAATGCCACATGTTCAAAACTTTCTGAAATGTACTCAATTTAGCCTGAGAACTTATTCCAGATTGGCAATTTCTTCCTTTAGAGAACTTAACCAAATCGGTTGGTTTTCCCCGACGCTCTCAACCGCCTCATCTCTAATCATTGTTTCCTTTCACTTGCTCCACTTCTTCTTCATTGCTCGCTTGTAGCGCCCGTTCACATGTTCGTTGATGATTAAATCCATTATGATGGGATTTAGTCCGACCTTCGATTCTGGCTTTGTCACAGAATCTGTATGGAATTTTGTTGCTAATATCCATGCAATCGACCTTTCTTTATTACTCTTTGATGAATTCACCATATTAGTTGAAAATCCTGTTTCATTGAGGGTCGTTTGATTATCTTTATCTATTTTCCCAATTTCGTAGAAAAACTCAGACTTGTCTCCCTGATCTTGTTAATTACTTCGTTCATAATGGAATGTCGATTGCCCAAATCAGGATAAATTTATCTATATTTTGGAGGACGATTGTCATCGAGTGTTTAATAATAGATTGATGATGAAAATACGTGTCCAAATTACGACCCATCACACTCGGTTGTCAGCTTCAAATGATGAGCCTTCAGATCGTCTCTCTGGCGGCGCTTACCCGACGCTGCACGGTGTAAAGTATTCGAGCAACAATATTGATGTGATTGGATAAGCCATTAACTCTTCCCCTTTCATACGCGATCTATGGAAGTGAAGCATATCGAATGGTTTTTCAACACGTGACATCGGGGTGTGGTTGAGCGGTTTTGCACTCACCCGCTTTTCCCCTCGATATGCTTTAGAGGGTGTTGTGTGTCCACATTTTGAAACCGTGGCATTTTCCTCGGTTTTCCCTCAAAAATTTATCCTCCACGCTACTTCATCGCCCGATATATGTCCTGGCCGTCGATCTGGGATATTTCAAGATCAATATTCCATTGAGCCCCTCCTTTCATGCTTCCGCTACATTTTCCTTTTTCCACCAGATGTAGCCTAGTCTTCCAAATTGCATCATTCTCTACATTATTTTAGTCCCCTTCCAAATCTGAAACTTGTAATTCATATATACTTGTTATGGTGATAACATACGCTCCAATTGGGGATGGTATCCTCCCTGCGAGATAGCAAAGAACCGTAGACCCGATGCCTGATCCATTGGGATGCTCTCAAAACATGTGTGTGTACCCATTCTGTCTTGGAGACTAAATTTCAATTGAAAACCAAACTTTTCACACTACTCTCAACTGGATACTGATCACTGAATATACCGCTAAAATCTAACTGTACATATTATTGGAAATCCAATACTAAAAAATGCTTGACCAATAAGATTATTCACACACTCCTACCTACCCTAACTGTTGAAACAAACTGTGAATCAAGTGAAATCATAATGCCAATGCAGCCATGACAACATTTTATCCACTGTTTGTTTTCTTTTCCCTTGCTTGTTCCAAAACCTTTTTGTTGATAATTCATTTAAAATTTCATCCATAAATCCAAATCTCAAAAAATAAAAAACATTTGTACTGTTTACTTCCTCCAACAAAACTGCAAATGGATCTTCTAAAACATGAACAAAACAACTATCATGTTTCACCCCTTCCATTGCATTCTTGTTTTCATGTGATTTAACCTGTTGATTGCCATCGAGAAACTGACAGGTTTGCTGATACATTTGGAAGTAATAGTTTATTGAAACATAAGGCAACCATGGCTAGAGAATATCATCTGGTGTAAAGAAACCCACACTTAATACAGACACCAATTCGTCACTCCCTTTATCCTTAAGCTTGCAACCTACTATCATCTGTAGATTCTGATTATAAAAATTCTCCATATAACGTGCCATGGGATCATGAAACACATGAAATAATGTTTCCCTTTCAAGAGCTAAGACAAAAAAAAAACTTCCTTCACAAGTGTTTTTTCGTTGCTTGGAGTCTCTATAGATGCAGTTTCAGAATCCTCATCCATGTCTAGGCCACTTAAAAATTGGACCACCACATCATTCTCGGGGGAAGAAAGACAGCTTTGAAACACTTTGTCTGGCTGGAAATATTGTTGAATATCTATATTAGTTTCAGGAGAAGGAAAATGACCTTTAACAACAATTTCTTGATTGGCTTCAACTTATTTTTCAAGCTGGTGGTTAAGAACAGGTTGCAACTTTGAATTGGAATATCCTTTCAAGTAGTCAGCTACATGATCGTTTAATGCATGTGAATGTTGTTGGTCTTCCTCAATGATAACAATCTTCTTATGTAAAAAAATACCACTGTGAATGCAGTTAGACCTCCATGTCTCCTCTGCTATATCATGATTTTCTTTCAACCATTCAAAGGAATAAAAACATAATGGAATATAGTTTTCATTTATATGTCCACTGGTTTCTTCACATTCAACATCATGCTTGGAGGTTTTCTTTTGTCTCAACAATTTGAAAGAAGAAAAACACAATGGCAAGGTTCTTTCACCTATTTCCAATCCTTTTTCATTTTCTTCATCACAGTCATATGCATGTTCCTCAATTTTAAATTGTCGAGCACACTTACTTTCATGTTTCTCTTTAACTAATTGCTGCAATTTCTTGTCAATTTTTTCCACTGAATCAATGTGATTTTGTATCAACACACATTCATTTGCTTCAATGATGATCTTAGAATTTTATTTCAACAATTTAAATGCAGAAAAGAATAAAGGCAAAGAATTCCCTTCAGCTGATTCTATACTTTCTTCTTTGTAACTGTGATATGTAGGCTGATTGTTCTCATTATACAACTGAAAAGGAACGTTTTATGATAGAGAACATACACCTAGTTGTTCTAGGAAGTCAACATCATAATCATCATCATATTTATCATATATAGGCAAATCAACAACATCTGCAATATCATCTAACAAGAAAAAACTTGGAACATCAACCTGCTCTTCAACAGGCTGACTTGCAGCTTCATATTCTTGATTGTCTACAAATGAATACATAAAACAATCAGTGCTCCGCTTATCCTGGAATGGATAAGGATTTGAACTAGAACCTCCTCTTTCAACAAGTGGAATATAATCTTTTGCAAAAACTTCAAGAGGACCTATGATATTGTCAATTTTATGCTCAAAATTCCAATAAATTATTTTCTGTTCATATTCACTTTCATTCTCTTGAGCATTCAACCCCTCATTTCGAATTTGTTTACATGCTTGGATATTGTGTTGAATTTCTTAGGCATCATCAAACATTTGTTGTAAAGACTTAGGTCTTCTTTTCATCAGGAGAAAAGACAAATCTGGATGAAGAGTAGTTACATAATGGAGCATGGAAACATATTCAATGGGTTGAATTTCTTTGGGCAAATTGTAATAGATACTGGAAAACCTTCTACTAAATACTGAAACAGTTTCATTGCTCTACTTTTTTAAGGCATAGAACCATGTAATTTGTAGATCCAAATATTTCTTCTTGCCCCAAAACTTCAAAAAGACATTCTTCAATTCCTCCCATGAGCTAATTTTCTTTGGCTGCAAATGTTTAAACCAGTCTTTGGTGTCCCCTTTCAAGGATTGAAAGAAGGCCCTCATACAAACATCATCATGTTCAATCTCAAACAAATCTATAAAATGATCAAACCCTTAGATGTGTTTTTCAGCTGAGATGGCATCAGGTTCCCCATCAAACACAGGTAGGTACTCATAGTACTTCAGAGGGAAATTGTGGAGGACTTGGGGTAGCTTCAAGGGTATGTATCTATGTTGGGTCTTGGAGGACGTTGGATCAAGTACAAGAGCTTAAATATCAGCCTTGGCTTCATGGGGATCATCAACTTGGTCATGGTTATCACATGGCTTAGATGGGATATTTTTATCAAAATCAGTGATAAAATTAGGAGATATCTGTATAACTTTAAGGGGAGGATATATAATTTCACGATTCTCATGATCATCATTTGAATGCAGCAAGTAGATAAAAACTTGTCTAGCGTGTTCATGAAAGGACCAGAGACAACTCATAACAAATAATAAAATGCCTTGGAAAAAATACCATTTGAAGTACCTGTTTTCTTCCATAATTCCTTTTCATACCTCTGTCAAGGGATATAATCTTCCAGTGGAGTCTCTGAACTACATTTGAATCTTGAGTGGAGTCGCCAATAATGTTTTGGAAGATGGATTTTTCATTGAGAGTGGAGTCGCCAGTGAATTTTTTTATTTATGGATTCTTCTGCCAATGGAATCACCTTCAAACTGATTTTTTGATGTGTGGAGTTGCCAGAGAAGGAATACAACCAATATGTGCCTAAGTGTCTGCTTCTCTCAGACCTTAGAACTCAACCTTGTCATTCTTTCCCAGAGAAAATTTTTCAATTTCATCCCCAACAATGACGCCAAAATGTTAGCACTCTGTAAATTTTGTCCGGCTGATAGAAAAAAGACAAAGGTAACTATTTCAACCTACTTTAGAGCTGAAGCACTAGCCTGCTCAACTCAGAGAGGGATCTCTCATGTCACTTGATATTTCTTTGGAAATCAATGGATAGATTTGGTTTGTTTGGGGGGTATTATGAAGTTGCTGAAGAAATGGGGGTGACATTTGGGCTATGGAGTCAGAAATGATTAAAGCAACAACAGGTCATTAGAACTATCTAGAGGAGAAAGGATAAATGAGGCAATGAGTCTGAGTTTTTAAATTGAAATTTGCATGGTGAAAGAAGAAAAAGGAAGACACATAACTGCATCAGAGCATATGAAAATGAATTCTGAATTAGTTAAGAAGAGAATCACATGAATTTAAATTGCTAAGTCTAGAGCATCATCAGACAAATTTTAGACCTTTAACTCTCCAATTTAAAAGAATAAATTGTAAATAGAATTTCAAAGACACAGGGAATACACACTATGAAATAATGCATAACTCATATCACGACCAATTAGAATCTTTTCATAAACAGTTCAAAAATTTCTTCTGCATTGTATATTCAGTTTAGCTTCATGATTTTACAAAGTCTTCCTACTACGAGGGTAGGCCCCTCTTCCCTCATCATTTCTTTATTCTTGGGATGATATATATAGAGGATTTACATGTGGGATTCAAAACGATTAAACTTCCCCATAGTTTTAATGATAGACATCGGTTACAATAAGAAGTAACGTATAACGACAGTTCTCCTACTTCATAAGGATCATTACAAACAAGACTAACATATCCGAGGTTTTTTTTGTTGAATGCCACATGTTCAAAACTTTCTGAAACATACTCAATTCAGCTTGAGAACTTATTCCAGATTGGCAATTTCTTCCTTTAGAGAACGTAAACAAACTGATTGGTTTTCCCCGATGCTCTCAACTGCC